>MNCI01005562.1:56356-173303 GCA_015680685.1 Gnetum montanum | reverse complement strand
AAAAATTCATGTTGAGGGGAAGTTTGCTAAAGAAACTTCTTTTTGCTAATGCCCAAAAAGAGGGAGTTTGTTTTGAAGGATAAGTATGGTGCTTTTATTTGCTTTTAAGATGTTCTATGCTAATCCATTTTCCAAGTTTTGGACATTACCAAAAAGGGGGAGATTTTTGACCTTTTAGTATGTTAAACCCTTAGAAAATGGAGAATGTAGAAAATGTCCTTGTTGGAATCTTATAGGACTTAAAAAGGAAAGAACAAGATGATAGGAGCATTGTGAGATTAGGACAAGAGCTTCGATGGTATCAAGAAGAGATCGAGACAAAGAGAAAGTTGAGACCAAGATAAGAGCTTAGTTGTCAGTCTAAGATGACAAACTCTTACCTAGAAAACAAAGATGAAAGATGTCAAGAACACATGAAGGCTAGAAGAAGGTATTCTAGTATTTTCCTAAACATTCCAAAAGATTAGTAGACATCCAAATGATAGAGCTCACATTTCAATCCTAATGTTCCACAAAAATAGCAAACATCTTAATTATTCTTAAGACATCCTAGCTAGGATGTCCCATGTGAGACATCCTAATTTCTAGTAGGATGTTCCACATGTAAGCACAAAAATTCATTGAGATATCCGAAGCTTAAATGAGACATCCCGACCAGCCATTTTATAGCCATTGCATGAATTCCAAAGGTTATTTGACAAGGCCATAGGATATAAAAGGAATAATATCTTTGGAAAATCTATAAGCAATATTTATATGAATATTCCTTCATCATTTACATCTTGTGAATTTATTTGTTCTTTAATTCTATATCTATTGTGAGTTATATTTTGTATTGTGAGATCCTCAAAGCAAGAAATTTGTAAAGTGTAGTTACATTCTCTCCTTGCTTCTATTTCTTCCTTTGTAAGCCTTGTAGGATTGATGTGCTTCTTCCAGGAATGCATCCACTGAGCTTACTAGGATCATGCGAGGTTGAGTGTATTTCTTGAGAGAAAACACTCCATGCAAAGCTCACATCATTGTAAAGATTGTTGGATCCTTGAAACCACATTTTGAGCTTATTGGGATCTTGTAGGATTGAGTGTGTTTCTTGAGAGAAAACACTCTTTGTAAAGCTCAAAGTTTTTAAAGATTAGGGTGTCCTTTAAATCACATTTTTGAAGGAACAAAGTCTAGAGGTATGCAAGGATTCTACCCTCCAAGTGTAGAAGTATCCAAGTTGGAGAACCACATAAATTTGAGTGCAGTTTTGGTTGTCTTGGTTGTTTGAATTAGCAAACTTATTCAACCCTTCCTTCTAAGTTCTCGGTCCTTAAACATAGATTTATATTCAATATCAAAAAAACAATCCAAAAATAGAAGTCTTAATAAAGAATAACTCTTAAAAAAATGATCTTAAGATAAGTTACCAATAGAAATAGATTTTGAACTCAATAATCATCAAAGATAAGAGATAGATGAAGAATGAATTATGAAACTAAAATTTTTATTCACATTCATGAAGACCTCTTGGATGTATGAAAATAGTTTTATAATTTCATTTATGGAATATGTTTTTAGTTTATAACTTAGTGTTGCCTAGTCAAATTGAACTTGTGACATAGGGTTACCAGGCTAAGATCCTTACCACTAGGCTAACATCTCATTGTTATCAAGCTTATAGTTAATTTTGTATATATTTATGATAAAATGATAATTATATGGGTAGGAATGTTAGACCCTAAAAATATATTAATAATAAGCCAAAAATTTAGAGTACATCACATGATTAATACTAAGTACAAAATAGAAAAATAACATGGAAATTTTTTTTTCAATTTTAGAGATGTTTACTTAGTTATTCATCCTTATAACTAATATTTTAAAAATTTAAGAAAGGAAACTTAATTATTAGTAGGGAGGAAGGTGCTAGTTCTAACAACATGTACACCACTTTTAATATCTTTACCTAAATTAAAAATTAGAAAAGAAATTAAGGTAGTAATAGAAAGCTATCGAGAAATAATAACATTTGCAACAAAGCTAGATCTAGTACAAAATGTTGTCCTATACTAGTCATCATGATTAATTTATCACTGAATGTTAATCTTATGTAAAAGAATATTTACCATCAACTATAGCCTACTTGTTAACACTAGTTATAACCTTTGAGTTAACATTGTTCTTGTTAAATAAGGAGAAATCTATCTTATGAGCTATTTGTCTAGATTGATCAATACTTCTTGTAGTCTAAGTAGAAATATTTATGGCAACTTCTATCTTCTCTACTTTCTTTATTGTCATATGATTAATAATATTGTTGACATTAACTTGAGTTTTAATATCTTCACCTTCATATTGAATTTTTTCTATTCTTAATTTCAATACCTATTTTCCTTGCCATCATTTCTCTTAAACAAAAAGGAAAAAGATTTAAAAAATTAGGAAGATTAGGAAGATTATAATGTATAATTGGTTATATGTAAGTCTTCTTTCCTACATGTTCATCTGTTTGAAAAATCAACGAAAGGTGATATAGTTCGATGAAACATGAAAGCTTAGAATATTCTTGAGATTAGGTATCAAAATCTTGTATCTACTTATGAATAATGAATACTCCATACTTGTTTGTAAATGATCCTATATTTAGGACACATCACATTATTGAAGCATTACCTAGTTGAACAAGTAGAAAAAAAGAGAATGTCTTAACAATAAAGTCTTAATTAAATTTAAAATGTTTTATAAATTTTGAAAACTCTAGAATTATGAAAACTTAAAGATTTTGAAAGATTTCTTAAATTATATTAAATACAAGGCCAATTAACCTATAAAATTTGGATAAATACATTTTTGATGGTATCCATAATATGCATGGTCATGCATGTTGTGATACCATATGTGACATTTGGTAAAAATGGTTGTCCTATATCATTAGTTTAAAATTATTTATTTAGAGAATACTTAAAAAATTAAATCAAAATTTTAATTTTACTAGAATCAATATATAGACAAAATTGGTAAATGTATATAATTTAATAATATTATAGTACATAACATTAATAGATAATAGCTTAAAGCCTTGTATTTACTATATATATTCAATTGTTATTTGGATTGGATATCATGTTTTGTAATTCTTCATATTTCTTCTTTTGAAGAATATCTTGTAATTTAGCCTTTACTTAAGACTTTAATTTGACATTGTTAACATCCTTAAATCAACTAACCTAGTTACATACCATTAATCATAGATGCACAATGGTAGCTTTCTTATCCTGAGGATTGTTAAACTATTCACTACTAATCCATTTACTTTTGTTTTCTAATTTTGGAGTAAAAAAATCCATTTCTAGTTGGTTAATCTTATTGTAGCGACCAAAAATGTCAGTGGTTGGAACACCAAGAGGTTACTGGGCATACAACCTAACCCCGGATCTGTGCGAGGGCTGTGCTAGATGTAAACGAATGCGGGGTACCCTGAATGGTATGGTTGATCAGTTAGGGACTTAAGTGGTGTATAATAACCTTTCGTAAACGTTGGTTTCAAGGTTGTTACACGCATGTTGAACGATAAACAATGAACATAAATTGATTGAAAATAATGCAAAACACAAAAATAACAAGACAAAAATGAAACAAATTTGGGTAAGGAAGTGCACCATCCCAAGATTGGGGATCTGATCTTTGCTGAAATGAAGGAGGTGTACAACAGATGGCAGTGGGAACAAGCATAGCTTACAACGAAGCAGTATGGTCACAATTCCTCAAATTGCTGTTAATAGCCGATCACCAGAGAGCTAAAGTGCCAAGATCTCAACCAAGAAAGCCAACAACCAGAGAAGTAATTGCCAAAAGCTAACAATGCTAAAAGCTGATGAATGCTCCAAGCCAACAATGCCAAAAGCCAACCTCGCTAGAATGCTCCCAAAAGCCAATCCCTTGAATGTTGCTTGCTGAGGTATTTATAGAGTTGGATGTGGAAGAGAAACATGGTTTGAGTGCCACGTGTCCTGGGCCCAACAAAGTAAGAATGTGACTTGTGCCGTGCTACTGTGCAATGTTGAAAATTTCTATGTTGTGACCATACCGTTCATGCTACATGTGCTAAAGTTTAGTGAGATGCGATATTTGTTGTAAAGAAAACTGCTAGTCAATAAATGCAAAATGGAGCCAGTGCTCTAGGACTACATCTTCGCTACTTTTGCGAGCAGGGTCAAGCATAGGGACAACTTCAGGGATGGTTAGGGGGTGCAAAACATGGCAAACTTGCTAACTTTACCTATTGGAGAGGTGTTGGGATGAGAACAGTCGTTGCTAACCAATTTTGTAGCTAACCGAAGATGTCTTGAAGTTGATACGCAAGTGTTACGTTGTTTACACTTTCCAGCATATGTAGCATAAAGACCCGCTTATTACGCTATGCTACGCTGCGTAGTGTAGCATAGGGTAGCTATCGGCTTTAAACGAAACCTTGCCTATAAGCCAAAAATACCTGTTTAAGGCCTAGTTAGGCAAGCGATTGCAACCCTATCTTCCATGCTGAAAGATCCTAGGACTTGCTGAGTTCATCTTTGGGACACTTTGGTGTTTTGCATCCTTGCTACACTATGCTACGCTATGTAGCATAGTGTAGTGTAGCAGCCAATATGACATGCATCCTCGCTTGGTTTTGCAATGGTTTTTCAAGAAGTCATGCTTGGAGCTTGGGGGGCAAAGTGGGACAACCAATCTTGGAGGTCGAAATATGGCCAAGTACAATCTTCTTGCTGAAACCACTTGGTAGAGGGCCTTCATGTGTTCTATTCTTACTATGTTGTGCTACGCTATGTAGCGTAGCATAGCGTAACACCCAGCTTGGCTTGGATTTTAACTTAATCTTGCAAACATTTTGTCGTGGAATGTTAGTCATGTCCTAGCGTGTCAATGGAGCAAACTTGTTCATCGGTTGAAACCTAAGCAAATGTGCCTACTCCATCAAAGCCATTTGAGTGGGAGCATTGCAAGAGTGTATCCCTGCTACGCTGTGCTACGTTGCATAGCATAGCACTTGAGTGAAGAGGATCTTCGATGAAATTTACCAAATTTTTGCTATGTCACTTTGCTCGTGCATCAAGGATGAAGTGGGGCAGATTCTCTGGAGGGCTGAGTCATCACTAATGTGCATCTCTGGTACCTATTTAGTCTTCTCAAGGCCTGCTACGCTATGCAGCATAGCAGGTTTCTTTAGTTAGAAAACTTGTTAAACTACTTAGCTCATCCTGAACACTTTCAACAGCTCCTAACATGCTCTCTGGGTAGATCGTCAGCCGGGTCAAGTACCAAGCTGGGCAGGCTAGAGAGTTCAACAGACCTGTTAGCCAGGGTGATAGAAAAATTGCCAGATTGTATGGTCTACTTTTAGTGCCTACATTGTCTTGATGACGCATCATGATGCTGCACTTGTGGAAATTCTTGCCCAAATTTCAAGACTTTGTTGAAGCATCAAGGCCCTAAAATTTTATGGTGTTTCAATGGCCCCTCTTTATTGATGTCTGGAGGATTTTCCCAAGAGATGTCAACAAAGAATACAAAACACCATCGAAAACAAGATGCTAACATTGCTCTCCAGCAGTCACTCAGATGTTGCATTGTGTTATGCTTGGGAGTACTGGGATAGCTATGTAAGGAAAGGGGGCAAAGGATGGATTTTTGGGAATAGGTTTGGGGGAGGAAAAGATGTAACATCACGTGATCCCTTGTCGGAGTGCTTGTGAGGGAGTCGGTGTGCATGGACATCTTTCTTTTGTTGGCTTTTGACCTCTCATCAGAGTGCTTAGAGATGGTCGTTTTAAAACAGCTACGATGTCATTTGTTTTGGGCACTTAGTCCCCCCCTCTTTTTTTGAGCTTTTTGTTGTTTTGTATATTTTTTTGTGCTTTTTTTGCCTGTTCAGCCATGTTCACTTGGAAACAACATTGTTGTTGCAAGGCATGTGTTTCCTCCCCAAGATGAGTTGTGTTACATCCCTATGGGGCTTTGAATTACCTGTAGATGCTTCCTATGAGGTAAGTTGTGTTATGCTCATGATGGACTTGGTGGTTGGGCATGTGGAAGGGCTTTATAGGCATTGGGAAAGCTTGTAAAGGAGATGTTAGAAAACTACAAGTATAAGGAATGAGGTTGAGTGGGTTGAGAAGGGGGGCAGGGTTTGCACTCCCAAGTAGCCAAGCTAGTTGAAATGATCACTTCGGAACAATGTAGTGTCTTGGTTTCCATGGTGAAATGTATTTCATCTTGGCTTGTATCCTGCAAACACAATAGAAAGCAAACCAAAAGAAACAACCATAAGGTGGAGTGAGGGCAAGGTCTTGATTGCTTTAGAAATCACCAGAGTAGCAAGTATTGTTGCTGAGGTGTGCGATGTCCAAAGTAGAAAGGCTAGTAGCGACAAGCTTGAAAAGTTGGCATTGAAGAGGCTAGGAGTAGTGGTGATGCTAGTGCTTAGGATTCCTTGCCCAAGGCAAACATAATGCAGTTCAGCTGTAAAGTGAGAACCCTAACAGTTGAATGTCTTTTGGGCTCAAATGGTGGTGAGGGCTGGAGGGTAGTAACTTTGTGGCTAGGCCACAATAGTGCTAGAACTCTAGTAGCAGGTGTTGATGGTAAGAGCTACTGCTAGGATGAGTGGCGATGGTAGCGAGAGCTCTGGAAAGTCAGCAAGATGTCACACGACATCTCCAGAAGGTTAGCAAGATGCCAAGGGTGGTGATGCTGCATGTGTCCTAAAGGGTGTTTCCTTAGCATCGTGAACTACGTTCTGGAACTACAGCATTCCACCCCGTGTTGTCCAAAAACTTGAAATTGTACACACTTGCTTGTTAGTAGGGTTGTGAATGTGAGCTAGGCGTTGCATTGTGAACCCAATTTAGGGTTTTGGTAGACCATCAAATGTGTTGGTTTAAGGTCCCAACACACCGTGAAATGCTAGTTTAAAGTCCTAGCAGACCGCTGTGCTAGTTTAACATCATAGTAGACGGTGGATGACCAGTTTAAGGTCATAGTAGACCATGTTGTGGGTGCCAATTTTATGTCGTAGCCCAAGGACATGCTGTGCCAATTTATAATCATAGTGGACTTGCTGTGCCAGTTTATAGTCATAGCAGACTATCTGTGCCAGTTTTATGTCATAGCGGACATTTGTCTTACCTTGCTCTATACCTGATGTTGTCCTTTGCATTAGACATAGTATGAATTGAGATACAAGTGGTTGACAGGATTTGTGAACTCATTGCCATCCATATTAGCCAGTTTGAAGGCCCTGTTCTCATAGGCTTTCGTGATGATGAAAGGACCTTCCTAGTTGGCTAAGAATTTGTTTGCATGCTCATGAACAACTATGAGAACTAGGTCCCCCTTTTTGATTGGCTATTGATACAAATTACAGTGGTGCTTTTGTCATTGCTTGTCCTGGTACCATTCAATGCGATCAATTGTTTGGGCACACTCTTCCTCCACAGAGTCAAGATCGATGATTCTTGACTTGTTGTTTTGAGCCTCGTCTACAACATTTGAGAGGATCATCTAGAGTGATGGAACCTACAATTCAAGAGGTAACATTGCTTCAAATCCATAAATGAGACTGTAAGGAGTCTTACCTATAGCCGTTCTGCACATCGTGTGGTAAGACCACAACACGTAGAGGATTTGCTCATGCCATCACCTTTTTCTACTACTAAGCATCTTTTTTAATAGGTTAATGATGGACTTATTTGTTGCTTCTACCTAACTGTTTGCCTGTGGGTAGTACGATGATGAAAAAGATTGCTTGATGCCAAGGTTATTGCAAAAGGTTTTGTTTCTGCGCTACTAAATTATGGCCCATTGTGTATCACAATAGTCATGGGAAGACTAAACCTTGTTACTATGTTATCCAAGATAAAGCAGCAAACCTGTTGAGAGGTAGTCTTTCTCATGGGAATAGCCTCCACCCACTTTGTGAAGTATTTGGTTGCAGTGATTATGAAGCTATGTCCTGCAGAAGACTTAGGTGTGATGGGCCCTATGATGTCTAGTCCCCATCATTGGAATGGCCACGTAATCTATGTAGGATGTAACTCAGTAGGTGATACGTGTATGAGATTTGCATGGCATTGATATACATCACACGTTCTAACTTTGGTAAGGCAATCTCATTCGATGCAAGGCTAGTAGTACCCTAGGCGTTTGATTTTTTCTGCCATAGCCCTAGGGGCTATGTGTCCTCCACATAGTCCCTCATGGACTTCGTTAACAATTTTTTGTGCTTCTTCCCCACCAATGCAAGTTAGCAATATCCCATCAAAGGAATGTTTGCATAAGGTATTATCTCCTATGAGGACATACTGCTGGGCTCGCTTTTGGATTGCATCCTTTTGAGCAAATGTCAAGTCATGTGGGGGTTCACCATGTTGAAGGTAAGCCTTAATGTTGACATACCACTCTTGGATGTCTATCACACTGACAGATGCAATGTTTACTGCTTGAGTAATAGGATTTGTGCACTCTATTATCGAGGTGGAAAAATTTGCAAACAAGTGTGATGGTACATTCAATGCTAACGTGGCTAATGCATCAGCTATGGTGTTCTCATTGCGAGGTACATGTTGAATGTCCAATGTTGCAAATTGTTTTAGCAAACTCTTAGCTAGATCACAATAAGGTTGCAAATGTGAAGCCTTGCAAGCATAGACTTTAGTGATATGATTGACAACTAATTGCGAATCGCCCCGAGCTGCCAAATGTTGAATCTTTAGCTCTTGGGCTACTAAGAGGCCCCTAAGGAGTCCTTCATACTTAGCTAGGTTATTCATACAAAGGAACGTAAAGCGATAAGAAAATGGTCAAATATCCCCAGAGGGAAATGTGATAACTATGGCAGTGCTTCCACCTCATGTAATTGAAGTGTTGTCAAAATGTAAACTTGCTTCAAAATCAGGTGGTATAGAGTTTAGGCTGATAATGTGTTCATTTGGGAATTCAGGTTTTATTATTGCTTGATTGTCAACGGGTGAAGTTGTAAGCTATGTGGCTATTGCTTACCCCTTTGTTGATGATTGTGCTACATAATGTAAATCAAATTCCGCTATCATTGCTTTCAATCGGGCTATGCTACTACTTTCGTACAAGTTTGTTGTAATAGCCCGAAGTATGTTTCTTTTGCATATAATGTTAACCTTGCTACAAAACAAGTAATGTCTCCACTTTTTTAACGTAAACATTGGAGCGAGAGTATTTTTCTACCTCGTTGTAGTTTGCCTCGTAAGCTACTAGTGCGTGGCTCAAGTAGTAGATCGGGAATTCGAATCCGTCATCTCTTTTTTGGCATAGCAACATAGCACTGGATGTGTCCAAAGTGGCAAGGTAGATGTAGAAAGGCTTATCCCTCTGTGGTGGGTAAACAGTTGGGAGGTTCAAAAGCTATTTCTTTAAGTTATCAAAGGCTTGTTGACATAGATCTGTCCACTTGAAGTTGATCCCCTTTTTAAGTAGATGTTGCATGGGGTGTAGCTTGTCTGTCAACTTCAAGATAAACCTTCTGATAAACTGTATCCTACCTTGCAACCTACGTAGCTCTTTGAGGTTTGTAGGTGGTGCTAAGTTGATGATGGCCCTCACTAAATTGGGGTCCACTCGTATTTCTATTTCTGATACTATGAAACCTAGCATGCATCCTGTTTTAACTTCGAAAACATATTTCTTAGGGTTGAGGCATAGGTCATGCTTCTGACAACATTGGAGGACTACATAGAGATCTTTGGGATGATCTATAGCTTCCTTAGACTTGACTGCTATATCATCCACGTAATCATTCGGCCTCTCCAAAAGGTAGTCGCTAAAAATATAAGTCATCGCTCATTGGTAGGTTACTCCAGTGTTTTTGAGTCCAAAGGGCATCATTGTATAACAAAACGTTCCTCAAGGGTTCATGAAAGTTGTTGACAATTGATGCTTCAGGTTTATACAGATCTGGTTATAGCCTAAAAACCCATCCATGAAGGATAGTAAGGCATGACCAACTGTAGTGTCTATGAGTTGATCGATGCTTGATAATGGGAAATCATCCTTAATTGTTGCTTTATTTAGATCTCGAAAGTCTATACAAATTCGTATACCTCCCATTTTCTTAGAAACTACAATGATGTTCGACACCCATTCCAAGTAGTCGATCTCTCGTATGGAACTAGCTTGGTAATGTTTGGTTATCTCATCACGTACAACTAGTGCAATCTCTGGTTTGATCTTAGGAGCTTTTTTCTTGACTGCCTTGACATGCAGATCTAGGATGATGTTGTGTTTTATGAGCCACAGCTTGAGGCCTGACATGTCATTGTATGACCATGCAAACACTTTAATATTGTCATGGAGAACCTTGGAAATGTTTTGATGTATTTGTGGATGTAATAAAGAGCTGACCTTCAAGGTATTTGCTTCATTCCTAGTGGTAGTTACGGGGATTTTCGCGAGAGGGTCCTCAGTCACATCCCTAGCCTCTATGTCTAAGGCTTGGACCAAATGTTCGGGCTAGTCTAGGGATGCTTCTAGGGATGCTTCAATGTTGTGAGAGGGTAAATCAAAGTCTACCAATTCTTGGTTCAAGGATCTTGTGAACTTGCTGTAGGGACCCGTTAGGGTCAAAGGCAAATAAAGCTCAACATGCATAGCCATTTTTTGAGTGGACCTATCACAACAAGCAATTAAATCAAGTCAAGTGATACCTGTTTGAAGCAGCAATATGTAATCAATGATGCAACATAAGATAATTGCCAATTTAAGGTCTTAGTAGATCGCAATAGTGTAATGGTTTAATTTAAGACATAAAATAAATACTAAAATTCACTTGTTTAAGATCATGGCAGACCGTCAATGGGTCTAAAATGCAAAATGAAATGAATGATAAGATAGCTAGTTTAAGGTCATAGCGGACTGTTATATGGACTTTAGTATATGTTAAGATTGCTAGTTTAAGGTATTTGCGGACTATTACTAGGCTATATCGTAGGTTGATGTTTCTAGTTTAAGGTCTTTGCAGACTGTGACGGGTGGGAGAAGCTAAGGTTCCTAGTTTAAGGTCTTTGCGGACTATCTTGTATGATATTGTGTAAACCAGGGTTGCCAGTTTAAGGTCTTAGCAGATCGCTAACAAGTTTGAAATTTTGTGGGCCCACTATGTTGCCAACGAGTGTTACACTGTAGTGGGGCTTTGCTATAGTGGCGTTACGCTATGGGAATGTCCCACGTTACTTGGGATATGAAAATGATAATTTTTTTACCACATCGGCTATAAATAGGGGATTACCCCCTGGTAAACTCGTCATTTTCATTGTCAGAGCCAGAAGCCCATACTCAGAGCATAGCATGGTCAAATAGAGAGGGTGAGTGAACAAGGGTAGTGTAGCGGTTGGTACAATTGATTCGTGAGTAAAGCAATGGCACGCAAGGGCGAACGTAAGCATAAGGAACTTGCTAAGGTAGATGAGGTGAAAGAGACCTTGGGATGCCTCTACAAGGCACACGTTGAGGTGTAGCAAGAGATTCTATTGGCTCGGTACGTTGTTACACTACCCTTGTTTCCATTATGTGATGAATTGAGTTAGGTTGCCACTACCATTACTGCTATCATTTTATCGTCACTATTTTTATTGCCATTTCAGCCACTACATCGTGGTTGTTGCTATTTGGGCACGGTGGCCGTACAGTTGCTACGCTACAACTGCATGCGGTACTGCTTTGATCGCCATTGTTAAAAAAATGGAGGCTACGTCATTGTAGGAATTTAATCGGTTCTAGGTAGCGTAGTGCATGTTTGGCGTAGTGTGCCATTCTTAGGGGGGTTTGTTTATTTGTACAGTTTCTACATCAGTGTGACACATGCTTGGTATGGTGTAGAATGGGCTACTTCATGTCATAGGGTAGGGTCGGGGCAACAAGGGCACTATGACTTGCCTTTCACCTACATTGTTAAGGTTGTAACATTTTTTTTTGCTGTTACGCTACGTTGTTATGTTATTAGGCCCTTGGGCTATTGTGTTGGTCATCTGTTATACTGCTACATTGCCAAACTTTTGCTATGTTGCAATGCTTGTTACAGTATCTCGTTCGTTATGTTGTTACATGTTTTCTTGCGCCTTTTCAGTTGTTGCATGCCATGCATTCGTCTCATTATACTGTGGGTAGTGTAGTCATCCCCCTTATGCAGAAGTGTAACTGCTACAATGCATGTCTGTTATGTTGTGTTGTGTATCGCGAAACTATTATAGTGGGGTGTACCCACTGTTGTTACGCTGCACGAGGCTTAACTGCTACACTACACATGTGATACTTTGTTACGCTGGCTATAATGTTTGACTTTGCCTTATGGTGGGGACTCACTGATTCATGCTAAGGAGAATTTATGAGCGAAGCATTATATTGTGTTTCATGTAAATGAAGGATCATGCTACACTCTATGCAAATAGAAGGTTATGCTACGCTATATGCAAATAGAATGTTATGCTATGCTATATGCAAACAGAAGGTTATGCTTTCCTTATCGGTGATCATCACCTGAACACATTGCTAACATTTGATACTTTGCCTTGCAAGGTCATGTTGAAGCCTGTTTTGATTGTCCTTAAACTTGTAGGAGTCCTATGCTACCTCAGTGAACCTGTGTCCAACGTTCCTCCTCCCCATGCATGTGTGGGAGAGCAGGTGGTCTAGTTCCAGGAGGAAGCATGGGACTTCCTATAGTTCCTCCTCTGCCATTTTAGTGTGATCATGTGGTCACATCTATCGGTCGAGATAGCCTCTATACTTGCAGAGACGTTGTTGCCTGGGGCAAATCGAGGCATTCTGAAGTTTTTGGCTGATGGGACAATTGGGGGTGAAGGGGCAGGAAGTTTCAACCAGCACGCAAGATACTTGAGGCACTTAAGTTGGATCTGGGACATGCCTAAGTATAAATGCTATTATTTATACAACATGCTATTCGTGGCCCGTCACATGGACACTTGCTTTCAGAACCCACCTAGGAGTATTTACTATGCCGATAGGTAAGTCCTACGAAGGTATTTGAACGTATTGTATGATTCACATTACACTAGACAAAAGTGCTTACAGCATTCTTGTATGTTACCAGGTTTTACATTGACGAAGGTGGCCTTCAAGGTAATACGGATGCATTGGTTGTGGCCCAGACAACTCTTCAATAGTTTTCTTCCACTAAGAACATGCATGCTGGTGTCATAGAACAACTTGGGTTTGACTTCAAAAGCTATATAACTAGGTATTACAAATTCTATGGGAAGTGTAAGGAAGTTGGCTGGTTGGATAGTGAATGGGCATCGTGTCGACCGATTACCATCGAAGATGTTCTGGTGCAACTCCCACCATTTCCTATGCCATTCAAACCTAGTATGTTAGACCATTAATTTGTTCTTGTGTGTTCAAGTGATGTGATTTTGTGTTTTTTTTTTGCTAACCTCCATTTTTTTAATTTTTTTGTTAACTATTGCAGTAGCCAGGGAATCCCAAGAGGTAACTATGGTCACCTTTGGGTGTGACAATACCAACCTCTTCTTCAAGTATGGAGAGGTGGAGGAGACATAGTGTTGGCTCTACCATGGGATCCTAGCCACCATTGTTCATAACATTCAAGAGGTGAGGCTCATGGACTTATTCCTGGCTGTAAACACGAATGTCCTGGCTGCAGAAATGCTTTCCTTACCCGATTCCTTTACCGAGAAGGCTGATCGCTTCTGCACACGTGTTCATAATGTGCAGGTGGTGTTTGACATTAATGACCAACTATTCATAGACCTTTTCAATGTCCCTTTTGATGGTCTCCCTATAGGAGAAAAATTTAAGAAAGATGTGAACCATCAGGGGGACATTAAGGAATGGCTAGGGATGGCTAAGGACTGAAAGGGGATTTACATCCACAAGGTCAATCTAGCGGTGGCTAAAACGATTTACACTATCTTCCGTGCTCATGCCTTCCCCAAGCTACTCTTCCAAGGAAAAATCCTTGGAGTGGAGTAGGCTTGGATAATGAGGGAGGTCATGGAAGAAGGGACTCATTAAAACTAGGCTCGATACCTTTCTGAAGGCTTGCATGTTGAAATGGTCAAGCTTCGTGAGAAGCTTAAGTCTTGTTTTAATGTGCATTATGCCTTCTTTGTAGCTTACCTTTGATGCCTTGCAAAATTTTTGGTAGTTCGTGAGAATGGCATCTGGGTACTGCAAGATCGTAACTAGATATCGAAGCCATGGATTTGCTAGGTTTTCTGCACCACCCGATCCTAAGATCCCTCGGAAGCCATTGGGGAATCACTTTCAAGAACAATGAGGGATCAGGTGGCACACCTCTTTCATGCCAGGATAATGTGGGAGAGGCACCCCCCATCAACATAGGTAATGTGTTAAGGGAAAACACCTCATTGTAGAGACTATAAAGAGCAGGTTGCAATGTAAGAAGTATCATCCTACTGAAGAGACTCCTTGCACAAATTAAGAGAGGGGGAAGAAGCTACGGATCAAAGTTCGTAGGGTGCAACCCCCAATTGGTAAGTATGGCAAACTTGTTTTTGTTAGAGTAACATTTGTTACGCTATGCTACGCTGCATAGCATTGCACAACATAGCATTTGTTTCAAGTTGTAATAGCTTGTTGACTGTGATTATGCTTTATCAAAAGAAAGAGAAGAGGAAGAGGAAGAAGTTTTGGCCCTTGAAGTAAGGGCACCTATTGAAGAGAAGGAGGAAGAGGCCTTGGTTGTAGAAGAAGAGGCCCCTACCGATGACCCCTTTGCCGAGTGTGCTTTAGTTTCTGTAGGGAAGATGAGCGTCAAGGATGCTGCCATACTTTTGGGCCAGTTGGAAAGAGAGGAGCTACAACTGGACGTTGGTGAGTTTGACTGATTGCTTGATAGTTTCTCGATGGGTGATCCCCCTGCTATCACCCCTGAGGGTTTGCTAGGTAGGAGCTTTGAACTGTTGTGTCAATTTTCATCAGCTCAGTTGTTATCTTCTCTATCATGGCTAACATATTTTATTATGCAGTAGACACCACTGTTGATGCCCCTAATCCCTCTTCCTCAATTTGTGTCCGACCCTGGACCGAGACACTGAACAAGTTCTCCTTCATGGAGGGGGTGGTCGATGATATGATCGATCACTTGAAGTAGATCGATCCTGAGATTGGTATGCTACAATTGTTATGCTAGGCACTTGCAGTTGTTAGCTCGTTTATTTGTTTTTTTTGTGTGTCACCGTGACTAACATTCTTCCATACATGGCAGCCTCCTGTCTCAAGTGGGACCCTTGATAGGTTGTCGAAGTTGATGCTGTGCCTGAACTTCCATCAGACGTGACTGAGGTACCTCGCCACATTTATGATGAAACGAGTAAATGTGCGTTGTACTCAACATGCTCCTTATGGTAGTGTAGGCACATGAATGAAGACCTTTGGAAGAGGGTACAAAGACTCAAGAAAGAGAAGACTAACCTAACCATGGAGGTGGAGGATCTCTGATCCAGGAATGAATTTCTGTTGGCCCGTGACACCCGCGACGGCAATTGGCAGACGGCTATGATTGACTATGCAAGATACTAGATTTTCGTATGAAATAATAATGAGGCCAGTTGCAAAATTATTAAGCAGCACATGCAGATGGACCTCCTAGCATAGAAGAACCAAGACTGGAAAGACTACAATGCAAAGGTTTATGAATGGGGATTGACACAAAAGAACCAAGACTGAAAAGACTACATTACAAAGGTTTACGAATGGGGACAAGCATAGAAGAACCATAAACATATGTATAAGATGGAAAGTACCACCTATTGTAAACAATACTAGGATGCCATTATTGAAGTGCGTACCCTTAGGCTATTTCTTGATGTCATTGGTGCTTCTAGTGCTTACGAGAGGTTTATGCAACAGGTGACGGTAAGTGAGTCTCTTGAAAGGGAGGTGAGCCTACCTTCTTGGGAGATCACCACTGCCACCTTTTCCCCAGGGCCACCCAGATGGACAACCATGGAAAAGGGAAAGGTTGCAGCAAGCACTAATCTAGGAGAGGGGGGTTGGGGGCAGCCTCACTGAGGAGGAGATCTTGTGACATCTTGCAGCAGGCATGGATCGGATGCCCCTCGAAATGGACGTGGGGCCATCTCGGGTTAGTCACCTTTTGTTATGTTATGGTTTACTTTGTAAAAAAAAACTTTATTATAGTTTGACTCAATGTTTTATTTTCTGTTTTATGCAAAATTTGAATGAAGATGCGGGACCCAATGGGATAAGAGACGATGATGGAAATGAAGACCCATAGCGTGACGATCGAGAATTTTATTTCTTACTTTGAATTTGATTGATTTATAAACATTATTGATTAACATTGAGTGAAGAATGAATGCAAAATAATCTATTTTATTTTTGTTAACGTGTTTCATTTATTATATATATATATATTTTTTTTCGAGGTAGTAAAGTTGCCAGTTTTAGGCCTTGGTGGGCCACGACGAGTAGTTTAAGGCCATTCTGGGCCATGGTCAGTTCTAGGCCATTTCGGGCTAGTTGTAGCGACTGAAAATGTTAGTGGCTGGAAACACCGAGAGGTTGCTGGGTGAATAGTTTAACCCCGGACATGTGTGAGGGCCATGCTGGATAAAATGGAAACGGGGTGCCCTGAACGGTTTGGTCAATCTGACAGGGACTTAACTAGTGTAAATTAACCTTTCGTAAATGTTGTTTTAAATATTAAATACACAAGGTATAATCAATGGTTAATAAATGCAGGAATGCAGAAAATAATGTTAAACAGTGATAATAATGAAGAAATAACAGAATAAGCTAGGGTAAGAAAATGCACCACTGCAAAATCGCGGGTTCGATTCTCTTCCTTGTTTGGAGTGTACAACAAGTTATACAACGCTAGAGGCATACAGAGAGTTCAAGAATGACTGGAATGCTCAAAATGCACCCACTATGCTTTTGAATGAGAACTTAGAAGTCAATAGTACAAAAATGCCAATGCAAAGAGCCAATGCCAAATGCCAACGCAAAATGCCAACTCAAAATTGCCAACAAAACAACTCACCAATCATCAAAATTTGCCAACCAAAATTGCCATCAATGCCTTAATTTTGTCAACCCTTTGAGAATTTCTCATCAAGGTATTTATAGGGCTAGGCATAGTGAGAGATGCGGTTTAGATGCCATATGTCTTGGACCCACGAGATGTTGACGTGTTCGTACTGCAAAGATGTGCAAAACCAGTTGTAAACTTGCTAGGTTGCAATCGTGTCGTCGAAACTAGAGATGCTGAAATCAAGTGTGCCAATAATGCAAGCAAGAAATGAAGCATATTGACATAGTGTATCTACCTACTACGTTGTGCTATGCTATGTAGCATAGCATGTCTGTGTAGCGTAGCTATTTGCTACGCTGTGCTACGCTATGTGTAGCATAGCACAGCATAGCCACCAATTTGAAAATAAAACTTGCGTTGAAGTCACTAGCTTTTTGCTGAAAGCCTTGGCACGTACGGGGGTTAAATTTTGAAGCATTTTATTGATCTGCATTCTTTGCTATGCTACATAGCGTAGCAGCCAATGTAACTTGCATTTCTGTTAAAATAGCGGGACTTTACGAGGAAACTTTACCTGCGGTTCAAATGCTAATTGAGACATGGCAATCTTGGAAGCCACAATACCTTAGATGCAATTCTTTTGCTGAAGCGGCCTAGCAGAGGAGTCTTTGCATGTTTCAACCCTGCTATGCTATGCTACGCTATGTAGCGTAGCATAGTGTAGCACTCTGTGTTGGTTGAAATTTGATTTTTTCTTACGTGAACATCTTGCTAAAGCTTGTAGTTGGACACTTGTTTGATCTTTCGAAGGCCTACTACATTGCCTAGCATAGCGTAGCGTAGCAAAATTCTCCACTAGAAAACTTGCCAAACTATTTTGTCCATCCTGAGTATTGTCGACAAATCCCAGCATAGTTTTCTAAGTAGACTGTCAGCTAGGTGAAACACCCAGGTGGGTCAGCCAGAGAGTCCATCGGGCCTATTAGCTCTGGAGGTAGAAAACTTGTTAAACTAAATAGTCTAAACTCAGTGCATTTATTTCTTACCAAATTATCATGAAGCTACACTTATGGAAATGTTTGCCTCAGTTCCAAGACCCTGGTGAAGCAAGAGTGTCTCAAAATTTTATGGTGTTTCATTGACCCCTCTTTGCGACGTCTGGAGGATGGGCTCGAGAGACAACGACAAAGAATACGAAACACCATGAAAGATAAGATGCTAACATTGCTCTTTAGTGATCATCGAGATGTTAGTTAGCTATGCTTGAGAGTGCTAGTATAGTTATGTGGGGAAAGAGAAAAGGGTGGAACTGTGAGGATAGTTTCGGGAAGGGAAAGAAGTAGCAATGTGGTCCCTCGTTGAAGTGCTTATGAGGGAGTCGATATGCATGAGAATATTTCTTTTGCAAGTTCTAGACCTCTCATCAAAATTCTTAGAGATGGTCATTGCAAAATAGTTGATGTGCTATTTGTTTTAGGCATGCATGTTTTTTTTTTGTGTGAGCTTTTGCTCTTTTATGCTTTTCTCTTGCTGTTTTGCCATTTCCACTTACAAACAACCTTGTTGTTGCAGGACAGGTGTCTCCTTCCTAGGATGGGTTGCGTTACATCCACGTGGGGCTTTAACTTGCCTGCAGATGCCTCCCATGTGATGAGTTGTGTTATGTGCGTCATGGACTTTGCGGTTGAGCATATGGAAGGGCTTTACAAGCATCAGGGAAAAATCGTAAAAGAGGTGCAAGAAGGAGAATTTCATGTGTAAGGAATGAGGTAAAGGAGGTTAAGGGGGAGGAGAGGATGTGCACTCCAAAGTAGCCAAGCTAGTGAGGATGACCACCTTGGAATGACGTAGCACCCCACTACCTTGGCAAAATGCACTCCTGACCGATGTTGCTCCAGCACGTACCCTGCAAACACAATAGAGAGAAAACCAAAAGAAAAAACCATCAAGTAAAATGAATGAAAAGATCTTGATTGATTTAGACACTACTGGAACACTGGACATTGTTGTTGAGGCATGTGACGTCCAAATCAGAAAGGCCAGCAGCAGGTCTGGCAGCATCAGCATGGAGAGGCAGGTAATGAGGAGGCTAGGAATTATGGTGATGTGAGTGCTCAGGAGTCCTCACCCAAGGCAAACATCATGCAGTTCAACTATGATATGGGCTACCCAATAGCTGAATGTCTTTTGGGCTCAGGTACTGGCAGGGGCCGAAGGATAGCAACATTATGGCTGGGCCACAATAGTGCTGGGACTCCAGCAGCAAGCACCGACCATGGAAGCTACTGCTAGTTTAAGGTCCTATCAGATCACAATAGTGCTCGTTTACGCATGCTAGCAATATCCCATCAAAGAAGCGTTTGCACAAGGCATTGTCTCCCATGAGTACATATTGTCAAGCACGCTTATGGATCGCATCTCTCTGGGTAGATGTCAATCCGCATGGGGGCTCGCCATGTTGTAGGTAGGCTTTAATGTTGGTGTACCACTCTTGGGTATTTGAAGTGCTAACAGAGGCTACATGTTTTGCTTGAGTGATAGGCTCCATACACTCGGTAATCGAAGTGGAAAAATTTGTAAACATGTGTGGTGGAACATTTAATGCTAAAGTGGCTAGGGTGTCTGCTATGGTGTTTTTGTTGTGGGGCATGTGTTGAACATCCATTGTTGCAAACTGTTTGAGCAAAATTTTTGCTAGGTCATAATAGGGCTGCAAATGAGTAGCTTTGTAGGGATAGACCTCGGTGATTTGATTCACAACAAGTTGTGAATCACCTCGAATAGCCAGATGTTGAATTTCTAGTGCTTGGGCTACTAAGAGGCCCCTGAGTAGTCCTTCGTACTCTGCCATGTTGTTCGTACAAAGGAACTTGAACTAATAAGCAAATGGTTGGATATCCCCTAAGGGGAAAGTAATGAAGGCTGCTACACTACCACCACACATAGTCGAGGCACTGTCAAAGTGTAAAGTAGCTTTGAGATGAGATGGGATAGCGTTGATGGTACTAATGTACTCGTCAGGGAATTCGGGTTCTATGATTGCCTGATCGTCAACGGGTGAGGTCATGAGTTGCGTTGCTATAGCTTAACCTTTCATCGATGATTGGCTCACATAATGCAAATCAAACTTTGCTGTTATGGACTTCCATCGGGCTATGCTACTGCTTTCGTATAGATCATTCGTGATAGCTCGGAGTACATTGCTTTTGCAAATGATGTTAACTTTGCTGCGAAATAGGTAATGCCTCCACTTTTTTAATGCAAATACTAGGATGAGGAAATTTATCTCCACCTCATTGTATTTTGCTTCATATGCTGTCAATGCATGACTTAAGTAATACACTGGAATCTCAGAGCTATCATCTTGCTTCTGACATAACAGTGACATGATAGACGTGTCTAAGGTGGCAAGGTAGATGTAGAAGGGCTTATCCCTCTACGGTGGATAAACATTCAGGAGATGTAAAAGCTCTTTCTTCAGATCATCGAAGGCTTGTTGACATTATGTTGTTCATTCGAAGTTAACCCCTTTCTTTAGTAAGTGTTGCATGGGGTGTAACTTGTTAGTCAACTTTGCTATAAACCTTCTGATGAACTGTACCCTACCTTGCAACCCGCACAATTATTTAAGGTTTGTGGGGGGCGCTAGATTGGTGATGGCCTTAGCTTTGTCAGGGTCCACTCATATTCTAGCCTCCGATACTACAAACTCTAACATGCATCCAGTTCTCACCCCGAAGACACACTTTCTTGGGTTAAGGCGTGAATCATGCATCTGGCAACATTTAAGGACTACTTCTAGATCATTGGGATGATCGGCAGCCTCCTTTGATTTGACTGCTATGTCATCCATGTAGTCGTTCAGTGTTTCTAGGATGTAGTCGCTAAAGATGTATGTCATGGCTCTCTGGTAGGTTGCTCTGGCATTCTTAAGCCCAAAGGGCATCATAGTGTAATAGAAAGTACCCCATGGAGTCATGAAAGTTGTTGTTAACTGATGCTCTAGGTTGATGCAAATTTGGTTGTAGCCGAAGAAACCAACCATAAAGGATAATAGAGAATGACCAGCTGTAGTATCGATGAGTTGATTAATACTCGATAGTGGGAAGTCGTCCTTGATCGTTGCTTTCTTCAAATCCCCAAGTCTATACAGATTTTTATTCCTCCCATTTTCTTTAAAACCGCAACGATGTTTGACACCCATTGTGAGTAATCAACTGCCCAGATGAAACCAGCTTGATACAGCTTGGTGATTTCATCGCGTACGGCCAATGCGATCTCTAGTTTAACCTTGCGAGCCTTTTGCTTAACTACTTTCATACACAGGTCTAAGATAATGTTGTGCTGTATAAGCCTCAGATCTAAGCCTGGCATGTCATTATAGGACCACATGAACACCTTAATGTTTTCTTGTAGTATCTTGGATACATCTTTATGTGTTTGAGAATCTAGGAGGGAGATAAGTTTTAACATTTTTATTTCCCCTTGGATGTAGTCATAGGAGTTTCAATGAGAGGGTCCTCAGTTACATCCCCGGCCTCTAAATCTAAGGCTTGGACTAGGTTTTTGGGCTAGTCTGGGGATGTTTCTAAGGATGCTACCATGCTATTTGTGGATGATTCCCAGTTTATTGATTCTGGGTTCAGTTGTCTTGCAAGCTCGCTATGTGGACTTGTCAAGGCTAGAGGTGAAGAAAGATCACGATGCATTGCCATTCTTGCTCAGCTTGCCATAATGAGATAAATGCGAAGTCAAGTGATACCTGTTTGTGGCAAAAATGCATAGCAAACATTTGCAAATCAATAATGAAATATTGACTGTTGAAATAATTGTAAATTATAATACAAAATTTGCAATCTTCTAGTTTAAGGTTATGGTGGACCGCCTGAATGCAGAAGCTCAAAACTTCTAGCTTAAGATCTTTGCGGATTGCTAACTTGGTTGAGTTTATAAGTTAAGAATATTAGTTTAAGGTCTTTGCAGACCACTAACGGGTTATGTCTAAAGTATTAGTTTAAGGTCTTTGTGGACCGCTAACAAGTTGTGTTTGTAAATCGAAAGTATTAGTTTAAGGTCTTTGCGGACCGCTATCGAGTTGAAATTGTGAATCAAAATTACAAGTTTAAGGTCTTTGCATATCGCTAATAGGCTGTTCTTGTGAAGGCAAATGGCTAGTTTAAGGTGGGTCAAGGCTTTTGGTTAGGCCCACCTGACACAATGCAAACAGTGATGCTACGCTATGGTTGGAGTGCTATGCTGTACGGAACATCCCACATTAATCAGGGTGAGAAAATGATAGGTTTCTTTTCATTGTATTGGCTATAAATAAGAGTTTACCCCTGGTAAACTCATCATTTTCATCGTAAGAGCGCAGAGCCCAGGGCTAGAGCGTAGAGTGGTTGTGCTAACAAAGAGCAAGGCGGTTTAGCGTAGTGACTGAGAAGGAATCTGCAACCGAGACGATGGCACCTAAGAGAAAACAAAAACATCTAGCGCTCGCTAAGGTAGATGAGGTAAAAGACACCCTGGGGCGTCTATCACAAGCATGCATTGCAGTGTGGGAAGAAAATCTGTCAGCCTAGTAAGTTGCTATGCTACCCCCTTCGTTTTTCATGCTACTGTAGTTGTTTCTGCCTTCCATTTGTTTCTATTTTCATGCTGAAATCTATGTTTTCTATTATCATTTTTGCTATTACTTTGGCCATTACACCACCGTTGTTTCCGATTCGGCTGCAACGGTGTACGGACGCTACGCTAAGGTTGCATGTAGCGTTGCCCAAACCGCCATTGCTGAGGCTACCTTGCCGTAGAGGTGTAGGTGAATCTAGTGACCTATCATGCAAATAGCATAGCATACAACCCCTAGGAGGGTTTGGTCACAACATAGTGCAAATCGTTTTGTCAAGAAGAAAATTTGTTGGAACAACTGCAGCATATTAAATTTTTTTCTTTTTAAAAAATACTGTACTGACCTAAATTGTCGGTGTAAGGCTGGAAGGAAAAAAAAACGTTGAAAGATCATCGAGCAAACACAGTTGACCTTGCCTTTGCCCTAGGGCAAGCTAGAAAAAAACACGAAGGCAGAGTGCCTTAGATTGTTTGCACGCAAATCAACCAAGGACTTCCCCGAGCGTAAACTATGGCCTGCGTTGGGGTTATCATAACTAACATTCGAAACATAGACTGTGCGTGCAAAATATAAACAAAAATGTATGCAGAATTGGTATTGTAAACAAAACGTAAACTGAACGTAAAACAGAGTAAACAATATAATGGCTGGAGAAATGAACTGTATTGTATTGCTTAGAAAAGATGTGCACCGGTCAAAGTGTAGCTGCATGTGTGGATGACAAGTCAAGCGCCAAGGCCTAGGATGATGTGATGTGTTTTAGGAGTGCTTGGATGCTAGGAGTCAGGTTTGTCCAAGTGCCCAAAGATTGCTGGTTTGAGTTTCCTAAGCTATCAATCTTCAAAATTGCCAACCCTGTTTATGTGAATTGATAGGGTATTTATAGGGTTTGTCCAGGCTTGGGTGTGGAATTCATGGGTAGAATCAATGGCTGAAAGATGAGAGGAAAATAGATCTAGTGACAGGTGTCCAATGGATAGCTGTGTGTGAGTTGGATGTGTGTGGGCAAGCTACGTTTCTAACCAGGTGCAATGTATCTTACAACATCTGTTAGCTTACTCAAGCTAGCTTACGCTCATGGAAGCACCTACAATTTGGAGAGTAAGAGCTTGAAAATCCCACAAATGATGAAAATTTACAATGAAATGATAATGTACAATAAGAGAAATTGACTCTGGCTTGCTTGAAACTTTTGGATCTTTAAATTGACTATTGCAAGATGTTGATTTGAGTGATTCTATGGCTGTTTGAAGTTTTTTCGCCTGATCAGGACTTCTAGCATGAGTTGATTTTGTCTTAGTGTGTCCTCAGCATGCGCACGCTATACTCACACTATACTTATGCTGCACTCATGCTGCCAATGTGACTCCAGCATGACCTTAGTGTGAGTGAGGTAAAACGATAAATTTTGAATCAAAATATAAATTTTGAAGCCTAATTCTTGAAGTGTGATGATTACCTTGACTATGATTGAAAAATTAAGCCTAAAAGTGCCTTTTTTTGAGCCATTTATGGTAGCTCACGCTGGACTCACGTTGCCGGCATGAGTGCAGCGTGACCACAGCATGACCTACAGCATGAGCTTCAAAAACTTGCAATTTTAAGTTGAAATCTAGCATTCTAAAGGCTAGAACCTAAAGTTGTCAAGGATGTGCATTAAGGATGACTTACAACCTAGGAATCAGATCATTTTGACTCGATTTTGGGCTTTGAAAGTTACTCACACTGCACTCACACTGGTAGCATGACCTCAGTGTGAGCGACAGTGTGAGTGTGAAAATTTGTACTTTTTTGACTAAAACTTGAGTCCTTGGATGCTGAAACTTTGAACTTTGAGCTAGGCACAATAGTGACCCTTGAGAATGCCTTACACCCTCAGACTGAGCCACCTTTGACTTGATTCTGATGCTGTTTGGAGTTGCTCATACTGAGGGCAAGCTAACTTGACAGCATAAGCAAGCTGGCTTGAGCAAGCTAGGCGTGAGCTCCATTCCTTAGTCAAATTTTCCTTCTCGAAACTTTGAAAGGGCTTGAGTCGTTCTCATTTCAAAGTGCTAGGCCAAAATTAGTGGTATTTCATTGGCCCCTCTTTGTTGACATTTGGAGGAATCCACCCGAGAGGCATCAACAAAGAAGTGCAAAACACCATGAACAACCAAGCATTAAACATTAACCGTCAGCCCTTGGCCGGATGTCACCGCACCATTTTCAAAAGTAGATCTGATTGAGGGAATGCGGTTCAAGATGCAAGGGAATTGATTATAACCAGGGGAAGCTAGGAGTTGGTCAAGGACAATAATTGCTGCCAGAATTGTGGGAGAGGGATGCTCTCATGTGAATGAGCTATATCTCTGATCCTTGTCAATAGCCGATTTTTAGCAGACTTTGAGCCAAGACATAGGAGGTGTGTTCTTTGGAGAAATGGGACTCTTATAGAGTGTTTATGGGGCTTGTTGTAAATAGCCAAAGCCACGTGACGATGTGCAACACGGTCTCTTTGAGACACGAGTGTAACTTTTTTCCAAGACAATTGCTTTCTTGCCTGGGGCTTGTATGAGAATAGCCAATAGTCTTTTGTTTATGATGTCAACGAGGTCATGAAGGCCTTTTCCATGTATTTTCCTCTTTGACCTTTTTGTTCTTTTTCTTTTTGTTTGTTTCTTCTTTTCTTTTGTTTTTTTTCTTTTTGATGTTTTCTTTTCTTGTTTTTTTGATCTTTTGAAAGAGCTTACTTTTAGCACTGTGCTCGTGTTTGAGCGCTTGCATTTTGCATCATGTACTATGTCTTGTGTTTTGTGCTGCAACTGCTTAGAGGATCACAGTGTGCAACAATGTATCAAGAGCTTTGGATGAGTAGAATGTATCCAAGGGGTATAATTAAATAGGAAAAGGGAACATGATGGGGAATAGGGAATGTATCGGGATTAGGGAATGTACTTATGAACGGATTGATTAACCCAGTTGCGGGCGTTAGGAAGAATGTGATACCTTGTTGTCATGATGAAGTGCATCTATGCATAAATGCCTCAGGCGTGTCATCCTACAAAAAAAACTCCAAGAAGACAGGAAAAACACAAATGAATTAGTTAATTAAGCACTTTAAACAAGGAGATGGAGCCACTGTGTCCAATTTTGAAAGCAAACAGAATCAAGAACAGCATTAGCCTCATCATGGCCCATGAGACAAATTATGCTGCAAGTCTTCGTGGAACATGAACAACCAATTACAGCAACATATCTTTTTGAATTTTTCTTAGTCATCAATGATGTCACTAGTTTATAGTCTTAGCAGACTGTTGCAGGTTAGTTCCACGTCATAACCCTTTGGATGGTGCCAGTTTAACATTATAGCGGACAGTGCATTGCTAGTTTATAGTCATAGCAGAATGTGAAGAGGCAAACTAGTTTATAGTATTAGTGGACTCTAGATGCTAGTTTCACATCATTGCGGATGGATGTAGTAGTTTAGTGTCGTACCGGACGGAGCTCTGTGATGTCATTTTTTTGTCATGACTCCAGGACATTCTATGATGCTAATTTCAAGTCATAGCCCCATGACTATTATGTGGTATCAGTTTTAAGTCATGATGCAGGACTATTCTATGGTATCAGTTTTAAGTCATGATGCCAGGATTGTTCTATGGTATTAGTTTTAAGTCATGATTCCAGGACTGTTCTGTACCTTAGTTTGATCATACATAGTACCGTTTCAGGTACAGATGATTTGTGGGATTAGCAAACTCGTTCCCGTCCATGTCAACAAGTTTGAATGCTCCGTTATTGTAAGCCTTGATGACTAAGTAAGGCCCTTCCTAGTTGGCTAAGAATTTGTCTAAATATTCATGGGCGACCTTAAGGACTGAATCTCCTTCTTTAATTGGCCATTTATGCAGGTTGTGTTTGTGTCGTTGTCGCTGTTGTTTTTGGTACCACTCGATTTGATCAAGCATTCACACATGTTCCTCCTCCATCGAGTCAAGGTCAGCAATGCATTGTTCATTATTTTGAATTTCATTAAGGAGGCCCAAGAGAGCTATCCACAATGAGGGAACCTGTAACTCTAAAGGTAAAATAACTTCAGATCTGTATACAAGACTATATGGAGTTTTACTTGTAGATGTTCGATGTGTCGTTCTGTATGCCCACAATGCGTAGACTAGTTGTTCATGCCATCATTTTTTACTCTAATTTAGCATCTTTTTGAGCACCATGATGATAGTTTTGTTTGTAGCTTCTGCTTGACCATTGCTCTGTGGGTAGTAAGGTGATGAGAATGCATGTTTAGAACCCAGGCTTTCATAGAAGCTTTTAGTATCTGCATTGCTGAACTGTGGTCCATTGTCAGTGACAATGGTCATCAGAATACCAAAACGGGTTACAATATTTTCTATTATGAAAGTGCAAATATGTTTTGAAGTGGTCTTCCTAAGGGGGATAGCTTCTACCCATTTTGTGAAATATTCAGTTGTTGTGATAATGAAGCTATGTCCAGCAGAGGATGATGGCGTTATTGGTCCAATTAAGTCTAACCCCCATTTTTGGAATGGCCATGTGATTTGTGTTGTGTGTAATTTGTTAGGTGGCACATGTATTAGATTACCATGCCTTTAGCAAATGTTACATGTTTTGACTTTGGAGATGCAATCGAACTCCATGTGTGGCCAATAGTAGCCTAAGAGCCTAATCTTTGTTGCCATTGCCTTAGGTGCAATGTGCCCTCCACAAAGCCCTTCGTGGGATTGTTCTACAATTGTTTGACCGTCGATGCTACTAATGCACATCAGGAGAATGCTTTCATAGGATTTGTGACACAGGGTGTCCCCTATTAATGCATATTGCTAAGAGCACTTTCGCATTGCGTCATTTTGAGCGTTTGTTAAGTGTTGTGGAGGCTTGCCTTGTAGAAGGTACTCTTTTATGTCATCATACCATTCTATCGCATGTGTTGTGCTAACGGATGCTATAGGAATTTTTTCAAGAGTGTTAGTTATAGGTTCGGCACAACTTGTTATAGAGCTAGGCAACGCATGGAACATTTCGGGTGTCATGTTTAAGGCTAATGTAGCAAGTGCATCGACAATGGTATTTTCGCTTCTAGGGACATGCTGTATTTCTATTTCTACTAGTTGCCTTAGCAAATGTTTGGTCAAATCATAATAGGGTTGTAAATGGAGAGCTTTGCATGCGTAAACCTTAGTGATTTGATTAATGACTAATTGTGAATCACCTCGAACCACAAGACATGTGATTCCTGAAGTCAATGTAGCTTGAAGACCTCTGAGAAGACCTTCATATTCTACCACGTTATTAGTACAAGGAAAGGTTAATCGGTAGGAGAAGGGTTGGATTTCTCCAAAGGGGTATGTTGAAATGGTTGCAACACTTCCTCCTCAGGAAGTTAAGTCCATTGAAATAGAGGATCTCCTTGTAGTCGTCGGGTACAATGTTTATACTATTAACATTCTCATCTGGAAATTCAGGGTTAACTATTTTGTGGAAGATTGAGCAACATAGTGTAAGTCAAACTCTATGATCATTGCTTTCCACCTAACTATCCTACTCGACTCGTAGATGTTGTTCGTGATAGCGCGGAGTACATTATCCTTGCAAATGATGTAAACTTGATTGTGGAAGAGATAATGCCACCATTTCTTCAAGGCAAAAATGAGGGTAAGGCATGATTTCTCTACATCGTTGTATCTTTGTTCATAGGCAATTAGAGCATGTTTTAGGTAATATATAGGGATCTCGACTCCATCTTGACGTTTTTGACAAAGCATTGATGCAATGGAAGAATCGGAAGTTGCAAGGTAGATGTAAAAAGGTTTATCGCCTTGTGGAGGATAAATGGTCGACAACTGAGCTAGCTCTTGTTTTATGTTCTTGAATGCTTCTTGGCATTGTTGAGTCCATTGGAAATGTACATTTTTTTGTAATAGGTGTTGCATAGGTCTCAACTTATCCGTTAGGCTTTCGATAAAGTGTCTAATGAATTGCAACCTACCTTGAAGGCCATGTAATTTTGTAAGGTTCCTTGGTGGTTGCATATTAGTTATTGCCTTAACCTTATTAGGGTCTACCCATATTCCTATTTCAGAGACTATGAAGTGAAGCATTTTGCCAGTTTTGACACCAAAGATACATTTCTTTGGATTGAGTCTTAGGTCATATTTGAGACAACGTTTAAGCACTAGGTCTAGATCTTTTGCATGTTGTTTGGTTGTTTTATATTGAATCGCGATGTTGTCAATGTAATCATTGAGAAAATTGAGCATGTAATCACTAAATATATATGTCATTGCTCGTTGATATGTAGCTCCTACATTTTTAAGGCCAAATGACATCATTATATAGCATAATGTACCCCAAGGTGTCATAAAAGTTGTTATGAGTTGATGTTCCAGATTTATTCTTATTTGGTTATATCCTGAAAATCCATCCATAAAGGATAATAGTGCATGTCCAGCAGTTGTGTCAATAAGTTGATCAATGCTAGGTAGTGGGAAGTCGTCCTTCATAGTGGCTGTGTTGAGATCACGGAAGTCGATGCAAATGCGTATACTATCATTCTTCTTAGGGACAACTACAATGTTTGATACCCAGTTAGAATAGTCAATGGCCCGGATGAAACCAGCTTGGTAGAGCTTTGTGATTTCAGAACGGACCACTAACACTACCTCAGGTCTAACCTTTTGTAATTTTTGTTTTACCGGTTTAATTTTCTCATCAAGGATAATATTGTGTTGGACGATTCGGGGATCTAATCCTGGCATGTCAGTATATGACCATGAAAATTTTTTTATGTTGTCTTTTAGTACTTGAGTGATGTCACCAACAAGTTGTGAGTCTAGTAGGGTGCTTAATTTCAACATTCTAGCTTCGCCATTGAATGTAGTAACGGGGATTTCAACAAGGAGATCTTTAGTGATATTATCGGCTTCTAGATCCAAAGTCTTAGTTACATTTCTAGGCCAGTCTGACGTTTCTTGAGTGGAGGCTATTAAATTAGTGTAAGTGCATGGGTCAAGATCCAAGGACTCTGGATTGATTACTCTTTTTATCTCCTTGTATGGTCCACTGAGAGACAATGTTGAGAGGATATTCTTGGTGGCCATGGTGCTTGCTCTTGCCAATTTAAACCGGGAGTGAAGTAAGAGACATCCCCTTGGTGGAAGAGTTACTAAATGTAAACGAACATAGGATAATCAAATTATGTACTGAAAAAATTGGGAGATGTAGTGGTAGTCATGGCAGTTTTAGGCTGTACTAGGCCAGATGGCAGTTTAAGGCCATATTGGACCTCATGGTAGTTTAAGGCCATATCAAGCCAGATAATATTCATGTTGACTTATCATTTGGACCGAGTGTATAGAGCATTTTTGATTTTTAAATTTTGTGCAAACAATAAGTTTATAAGGTTCTAAAATTTTATGGATTTTAATGTTTATGTATGTATGTATATATATTTTTTGGTTTTAACTTTCCATCCTTTCCTAAAAAAAAGATTTGGCCTCATCTTCAGAAACTGGAATAATGAGGAATATAGGCCAACATAAAACATAAATGAAAACAAATTTAAAACATGGTGAAATTTAAATAAATAAAATAAGATAAAGTGAGAGAAAATAAAACTAAGAGGAAATAAAATAGAATGTTTTGGGTTTAAAAGGGGGTTTTGAAATGAGGGAAAGGGGTTTTGTTCTAGTGTGAGTTCTTGGACTGTACCTTGAGCCAGGAGTGCAGTGTGAGCTAGGAGTGCAGCATGAGCTACAATGTTAGTGTCAGCATGAGTAAGGCAACCATGAAGGATAAGGGTAGAGGAAAGGCAAGGCGAGACAAAGGGAAGAGGCAGACAGATCTGGCGTTTGTGGAGGAGAGTGAAGAACTTCTCCAGTGTCTCCCCCAAACTAGGATTCCAACATGGGATGGGGCCTTGCATAGGTAGATTTGCTTTCTCTTGATTTTCTTTGGCATTTTGTTGACAATGTTACCTAGGGTAGAATTTTTGTGGCTGCAATTTTTGGGTAGCTGGTGTTGCGATTTTGGGTTGTTTTGGGGTTCATCTGGGATTTGTGGCATCAGCGTGAGCACCTAGGATGTCTGTGCAGGGTGTGAGTGTTAGGAATGTCCAGAACAACATGAGTTTTTGGGGCTTCCTGCATTGTGGGCTTTTGGAGGTTCCTGGCAATGTGGGGCTTTTGGGCTTTCCTGGGTGTCTTAGGCTGTAGGGTTTTCAGGGCCTTCTTCGGCTTCCTAGGCCAGGTTTCCTGGTAGTGTGAGCGTGTTGGATTTCTTGGTAGGGCAGCGTAAGTTGCAAACAAGGGTTCCAAGGCAGGGTAGCATGAGCTGCAAATTTTTAGTTCCAGGTAGGGTAGCGTGAGGTACAAATTTTCAGGTTTTTGGGCAAGGCCTTCCTAGCTTCAGGCTAGGAAATGGCCAACATGAATGTGGGCAGGGTTTTGTAGGGGATAGGCATCGTGGGTTCCAGAGAGAGAGGCATCGTGGGTGGCTGGAGAGATAGGCATCGTGGGTGGCTAGATTCCTACAGCATGAGTTGCTAGTTCCCAACTCATGCTAGAATGTAGAGAACCTAGTGTGAGTGTTGGGGAGGCACATAGAGCGAATTTTGCTAAAACAATCCCAGCATGAGCCCTCCTAGCTTGAATCACCTGGCAACAGTAGCATGAGTTCCCCAGCATGAGTGGCTGACCAGGTCCAGCATGAGTATGGGCTCGGAAGATCAGCGTGAGTTGGGCCACGGCTAGCATGAGTTATCCCAATGTGAGTTGTGGAAGGGGTTACCTCCAGCGCGAGTGTCCAGACTTCCCTTTGCTCCCCTTTGTTGAGACACAAAAGTGTAAGGTGCTTTCCGGAATGTTTTTTATTTTCTGATCTTTATATTTATATTGTTTATTATTTTCCTAAGACTGATGATTTAAACATGGATTCACTATGAAATCGATTTCAATGTACCCAGTGAGTGTCAGATACACTAAATAGATATTGATCTCCTTGTCTCATAGGGTGAAGCTGTGCATTCAAAGTATTTTTTATGTGATTTTGACCTATTGTTAGCACTTGGATTCTTTATTTACCTAATGTCTTGGCTGTATGCAAGGGACCTAAGTCTTCTCTTCTCATGGTCAAGCTTGTTGGCGTACTTGCTTGGTTTGGCCCCTTTGGACCAGACATACCTCCCTATGACATGCACATCAGGCCCCATGTGATATGGTTCCATCCCGATGTTAGTTCATTTTTGTCATTTATCCTACAAAATTTTAGTGTAGTTATATGGTCTTACCTAAGTGATCAGTTGGCTCCTGATGTTATTGAGACTGTGTTTCCCAGGTCTACACAAGGCATCCTTACCTTTGTTATCAACATAGATGAGGGACTTTTTAGAGTTGAGGGAGGTCCTGCTGAGGGTCCTAGATCTACTCATACCTTGACTCGTGTGTGGCAGCTTCCCACTTGTACTCATTACAATAGCATCAACACATTTTTCTTAGCCTTCTGTGTGCACACTTTATTCCAGAACCTACTTGGGACAATATATAAAGTGGACAAGTATGCATTCTTGTGTATTACTTTAATTTTTGATTCCTATTTGAATTTTATGTCATTATCCAAATGTAAATGTTGTTTCCCTATGCAGGCCTCATTTTGATGAGAATGGGATGTGTGATGATGATGGTGGGCTTGCCTTAGCACGCACAGTGCTAGAGACATTCATGGCGGGTGCCATTCTTTATGCTGCAGTATTGGACTAGATAAAGATGGCTATTGTTGACTACCATAGGCAGTTTTCAAGAGCTTTTGAACACTACCAAGTTTGTGGTTGGTTACATAAGGATTGGTCTTCTAATGGGCCAATTTTTTCTCAAAGGATTGATCCTGCACCCACCCTGCCTACACCATTTACTGATGGTAAATGACCATGTTCTAGACTCCATTTTCTTTTTTTTTTTGCATCATTGTGTATCACGTTCTTTTCCTAACTCTTCGCTCTATGTTTTTCTTTTTACAGTAGTCATCCCCCCCAAAGACATTACCATTATAACAGGGCATACTGAGGCCACACTTTTCACTAAATATGGGGAGGTAGAGAAGTCACAAAAATGGTTGCAGAAGAAAGTTTCTGATTTGATCATCAGCCGCCTTACTTGGGCAGGTTTGATGGACTTGTTCATAGCTTTGACTCCTAGCATTATGGCTACTGAGATGGTCACCATTTTTGATTCTTTCAGTGATGATGCTTCTCATTTTACCACACAAGTTGGAGGAGTCAAGGTGTGTTTTCACTTAACCATTAAGTTTACTTTCGATCTTTTTGGCATGCCCATGGATGGTGCCATGGTGACCATAGATAAAGTAACTAAAGATGGACAAGTCATAAGGGAGCTTGAGTAGTGGTTAGGCATGTCTCAGGGTCCTAAGGGCTTTTGCATGCGAGATGATACCTGATCAATGGAGATGTACTTCCTGTATCCTCTCTTCAGGGCACAGGCATTTCCCAAATCTCTTTCTCAAAGAAGAAGCCTTGGTATTGAGTCTGCACATGTGATACATGCAATCTTAGAGACATGCACATACTATAACTGGGCACAGTTTCTTGGATCTTGTTTCTGTGGAGATATTTTTAGGTTACGTTCAAACATCCACATCAAATCCCACTTTACATTTGCTTTCTTTGCGGGGTATCTACGTAGGTTTTTTGAATTCCTAGTAGTTTATGATGATAACCACTATATTTTGAGGGATCATTCACAATTGTCCCGCCCTTGGATTCGCCATTTGTATAGCACCACTAGATCCCACGACCCACTTGAAGACATTGAGGGATCAGTATCAGTTACAATTAGAGGTGTAGCTAGCCATTCCCATCATTCCCATGATAGCTTGGGATTGGACTCGCCTAGGCTGTGCACGTCTATTAAAAGGACTGAATGTTTGATTGGTGAGACTGTTGGGAAGTCTAAAGCAAAGGTGAAGAGGAAAGAATGCCCAAGGGAGCCTTCTCCAGATGTGATACCACCAAGAGGAAAGAAGATTTTGTTTGTACTACTAATGGAGGGTAAGTGGTTCATTTTATTATTGTGTATTTACTTTTTTATTTGTTTTTTTGCTTTATATGTTATTATTAAAATTACATATATGATATGTGATACTAACTCTAAGATTCTTGTGTTATTCAGAGGAAAGTCCTGAGAGGGAGAGAGAGGTCATGGCCCTGATGATTGAACCAAAAGTGGTCATCATAGGACCTGAGGAGAAAGGAAAAGAAGGGGAAGAAGCAATCGAAGAAGAAGAAACTCCTTCCCCACAAGAGGAAGACATGATAAGCAATGTGGGGACGAAGCTTGCGGAGGCCTTGGATACACCTACGCATTCAAGTGATGAGAGAGATGTCCTCGATGGTCTCTTTGATGGATCTTTGCAGCTTGGTGATCTACCCAGGCTAAATAGTGAAGGGATTTTTGGTATGTTCCTCTTTAGCCCAATCCATATTCTATGTCCTTTAGTTTTCATGTGTTATTCTTGATTATCTTGATTATCTTTAGCATTAGAGGTAGATGTTGAAATTTCTGAGGCACATACATCCCGGGCAGTGGTGTCAGGATCACAGGTCCTGATTGAAGAGACCTCCCCCGCTCATCCCACATCAATTGACCAGCTAAGGCCATGGCCTGAGATGCCTAGCAAAATGGATTTTGTTAAGGGCATCGTTAATGATGTGGTCGCTCGCCTATGAGAAGCTCATCTAGAACTAGGTATGCTAAGTTTCTAGTTTTTATGTGTGTTTCTTTGCATTCGTTATTGATTATAGCTGATTCATATGTGTGGTCCTTACACCTACAGAAGCCAAGCTTCAGTGGAATCCTTCTAAAGTCACTCATATTGATGCTCTCCCTGAATTGCTAGGGAATATTGAGCAAGTCCCTAGGAAGTTTTAAGATGCTGTTTTCGGTTGCGTTGTACAGAACGACAAGTTGCTTTGGACTTGTAGGTGTTCAGTTGAGTATATATGGGACAAGGTCCACTCATTGAAGGAAGCCCTAGAAAAGGAGAGAGAGGAAAAAAGGGATCTCCAATCCCGTTACGATCTTTCTGTTGCTAGGCTATCTAGTGATAGCACTTGGCGCACATCTGAAATCACCTACACACGTTACTGGACAGTTTTGAACAGCAAAGTGCAGGTGACACTGGACTTAGTAGAACAAAGAGCACAGATGGACTTGCTGAATAGAAAATGTCATGATTAGAAGTCCTTTGCTAAAAAAGTATGGAAATGGAGCCAAGACCAAAAGGACCACAAGCATTAGTATAAGAAATGGCTAAAGGAAGAGTCAATTGAACATTGCTGGATGGAGATGTTCATCGATGGGTTAGGTTTGTGGTTCGCTTATGATAGGTTTGTCGGGTGCACCGAGGTGGAGGGATCTCTTAAGAGAACCATTAGTACTGCCTCTGGGGAGGCTTCAATAAGCATGTTCTCTCTTGAGCATCCTACCTGGACTTCAGTGGACAAGGGAAAAACCTTGGTTGGCATTGATCTTGGCCTGGAGGAGGATTGGGAAAACATGCCCGAGGAGGAGATTCTACCGTGTTTGGAGGCCAACTTAGGACCCTCCTCACTTGTGAGTGTTTTATTGTGGCTTTTATTTTTGTATGGTTTTGTTGTTTTCATTGTTAGTATTACTATTTTTCTAATTTTGCATTTATGATTTGCTTTACTACTCTTACCTATTTTTTTTGTGCCTATAGGGACATGTTAATGATGGAGCTGGCCCCAGTGGAGTAAGAGCGAATGATGAAGAGGATCTTGGGAACTAGCCCCCTCCATGAGCTTATTGTTAATCAGACTTTAGCTATTAAATGTTTTTGGATTTTTTGAATGTTTGATGGAAATGTATGATTGACAAGTGTAATAATATGGATCTAATTATGGCATAAAGTGTTGGAATTTTACTACCATGTTGACGTATCATTTTTTTATTTTATGTGTTTTCTCTTTTTATTTACCTTTTCAAGTATTATCATGAACATATGCATGTAGCTAAATGTAAAATGGGGAACAAAACGTAAATCAACACTTGTAAAAGAAGAAAGTAATGAGAAGGCATAGTTCGAGATTGCAATTTGTATCGTTTAAACGAAAATTTGTCATAACGTGGTGAATGTTTGTGAACTTGTGACTCATTGAATCCTAGTTTAAAGCCATTTTGGGCTATGCACATCAGTTTAAAGTCATGGTGGACTGTTGCATCTATTGTCAAAGAAAGAAGGATTACCAGTTTTATGCCATGGTGGGCTAAAAGCACTAACAGTTTTAGGAATCTTTTAAAAGGAAATCGACCATTTCTGACTGTGGCTAGTTTAACATCATTGCAGACGTTCGCTGGTAGTTTAATGTTGTATCAGAAAATTGGTAGTTTAACATCATTCCAGACATTTAGCGATTTGCTCTAGTTATTGAGTTGCCTCTTAATCTTTTGTAGTTTAACGTGAGGGGTAGGGCATGTAGGCATGATCTTATACTCACTGTCCCCTTCATCGGTGATGTCAAAGGGTAATTCCAACCAAGAGACATAAGTGGGAATGGCTCCTATGTTTGTGTTGTCTGGTGTTTCCTTAGTTTCAGTAGGTTTACGAGTTAACATTGGGTTCATGTCTTGAAGTATGCTCATAGTTCCTTGATTAGGCTTAACTAACTCGATTTCTAACTCTTGATCCACTCTAGGGTGTGAGGAAGTGAGCAATACTATTGTATCCCCATGTATGATGATTTCATCGCCCTCGTAAGGTAGGTGGATCTCCTGATGGATTGGTGAGGATATGGCTCTAAGTTGAGCTAGCCAAGGATGTCCTAGAATCAGGTTAAACCTTGGCATTTCGTCAACCACTACAAATTCAGCTAATGTGGGGAATTGGTCCCTGGCTATGAAATCTAAGGTAACCATACCTTTTACTCCAACACGAGAACCATTGAAGGATTTCAGGAAAGAAGTTGTCATGGGTTGTATTTGTTCAGTAATTCCTAGTTTTAAGATGATGGAAAAAGATGTTACATTCGTTGCCACACCGTCATCGACATGCACCCTACGTATCTTGAAATGATTAACCTATATCGTTATGAACATAGGGGTTGTGGTGACTTCTCCTGTTTTCTTGTCTAGCTTAATGTTTTTAGCATGAAACTCTAGGGACATAGTCTTTGATTCCTAAGATTGCGTGGACAATATTGCATAAATGGATGGTTCATTTGTAGGAAGGTCCTCACTAACAGGGATCAAAGTCAACATCCATACGAGAGCTTCTTAATGTACTGGTGAAGTCATTACTAGGTCATACAGACTTAAAGAAGTGTTCTTTTGTTTTAAGGCTTGTGTGACCTGGGTCAACGTGCTTGCTAGGTCTTGACCATTTGGGATACCATTGTTTATGGGTATTTGGTCCATTTGACCCAGCATTTGTATTTCTCATGAAGGAATTTTTGCGTTGGTAACTGAGGATGCTGGGTTTGGGACACAACCCGTGAAATTATCCTTGTTTTGATGACTCGTACTAGGCTCATCAATGGATGGACCCATGGGAACAGCATTTAACGGTGTGGGCTTCGATGGTTCTAATTTGTGCTGATGGTTCTGTCTTTCCAGGTGCTCCCTTGTTAGTCTATTAGCAAGATGTTCTCACAAAGATTGAGGGGGAATGGAGGTGGGTTGTATGTCAGGGTGTTTTGGCACCCGAATCATATGGGAATGGGCCAGTTTTTAGATGGTGTGGTTGTTGCTGCAACGGAAGGAGGTACGCGGATGAAAAATGATTTTTGTGGTGTAGGGGATGTGTGTATGATGAAAGGGGTTTGAGGAGATGTTGGGGTAGGTGTGTTTTTTGAATGCCTATGGATCACAAAAGGTTTTTGCGGGACATCCTGTCTATTCTCCACATGGATAGTATTAATCACATATGGTGCATCATTGGTATTGAGAGGATCCTTGTAAACTCCCATGGGTTGGTTTTGGGGTCTTACTGGGTTTACCTCATTGAATACTACTTCACCCCTATTAATTATGTGTTGTATATCCTGTTTCAAGGTGAAACAGTAATCAGTCCCATGGCCACACCGTTGGTGATATTCACAAAACCTATCCAACCTAAAGTCTCTTAGAATGGGGGGCTCATTAGCTGTTGCTAGAGCTGGGTTCTTAGCCAACTCACAAAATCGATCATGTTTTTGAGAGGCCACAGGAGACATTTGTTTATGCTGGATCAACTTGACCTTTAGAAGTTGATCAAGCAATTGTGAAGGTTTCATAGGCAAGGGCATATATTGAGCGGCATCTTTTCTTTCGAATGTGCGGGCATGACCCATGTTGTTGTTTCTATTTGAGGAATTTTCAGGTGTAGGTGTAGGTGTGTTTCTTTCATGGCTGTTTGGGACAGTGGGTTGTTTTCCCTTTTGTCCTGGATAACTAGGTCAGGCTATTTTGGCCATTGCTGCTATCATTGTTTTGGATTTATCTTTCCTCGTATGTTGGCTCCTAAAGGTTGAGTAAGCTGGGACATTGCTTGTTTGCACCGCCTCTTCTATATCTTTAATTTGCACAAATGCTTGGCTCAATGTGCAGGCTTTCAAATAGTAAAGCTTTGACTTAATAAAGTCATTCATGACTGTCTTAAGAATGGTAAGCAGATATGTTTTAGGGATGGGCTCGTGAAGTTTGTTCAATGCTACACTCCACCTTTGGATAAATTTCTATGCTGGCTCTAATGGCAGTAATTTAATTTGAATCAAGCTATCCAACGTGGCTTTAGGTTTCAGATTGTACTTGAAATAGGTGACAAAATGATGCAACAAGTCCTCTAGAGAAGATATGGAGCTGCAGGGTAAAGCTCGGTACCAGTCTAAGGCTTTTCTGGTTAAGGACATAGCAAACACACATAGAATTACATGAGGCCATGCCTGAAGTAATAGACATTCTATTCGAAATGTTACTAGGTGGGAGTTTGGGTCTCCCTCTCCATTGTACTTGGTTAGCTGGGGTAATGAGAGCCCCTTTGGCAAGGTTAGTGGTGGAACTAAGGGTTTGATTGGATTGTCTTGATAGAAGTTCAATACTTTGACTTTCTCAGTGTTTACATTTTTGAGGCATTCTTCTGCTAACGAGTGCATCATTTTCTTTGTGTCTGCCCACTCTTGGGCTATAGTCAGACTGGCAAGTTGAGTGGATGGTGGTTGATAATAGTTTGATTGTTGTCTTGTTTGTGGGAAGAGAGATTGTTGGACTGTCATTTGTTATGATGGGATGACATTTAGGGCTAAGACTATAGGGGGTGGTGTGCTGTAGTGAGTAGACAGGTTTTCTGTACAGCTGGTGGAACCCATTGCCCAGCCATAGGTTTTGAAGTAACACCCTAAACGTGTTGGGTTGAAGTAATCGATGGTGCTTCGTGGATTTGCACTTGAGCTATGTAATGAGTGGACGTGGAAGCTGGTATAACCGATGACATCCCAATTACTTGAGGTCGAAAGGTCGATCTTGCAGTAGTTTGGGGAGGAAGTTTTTGGGACTGTATTTGTGGAGATATGATGGAAGTGGATGTATCCGATTGAATGTTGAGCATGGAGAAGATGGGAATGGAAGCAGGTACTTCTTGTCAGGAAACTAGTGCTCGAGTGTTTGCAGACAAAGGAGGAAGCATAGTTTCTTCCAGAAAAGGGTGGAATAATGAGTTTGTATGGGCATGGGGACTGATGGTATGGTACGAATCCCCATGTTCAGATTGGGCTGCGAAGTCATCTTTCTCATCTCTGCTATGAGGCTCTATTGGAGGTGGCTGTAAGTCTTGACTTCTTGCCATGAGAAGCTAGGATATGAGTTTATGATGGTGTTTGGAAAGAGGGATTATAACAAATGTTGAGGGGATAAACTCAAGACCTCCTTTATAAATGAGTTCATAGTCTCGCTTTGCTTCCCTCTCTACACAATCGACAGGCAGGTTGGCTTGGATCTTGACACAGATGAAGTTATACTATTTGGGTGTAAGAGTTGCATAAGTAGGGTCTTTGCCCTGTAGCCTGAGTGACTGGTGCATAGGGCCTTGGGGGTTTATCTGTTCAATAATAGTTATGGGTTTTATGGCAGTCACAGGGTTTGAGGTTTTAGCTCCAAAGTCAAAGATCAGCAGTGTCACTAGGTTAATTTGAGAGGATTCCATAGTGAGTGTGAGTAAACTGGGCTAGACGAGTTGAATGTGAGTAACTGACAGCATGAGTAGCTATAGCATGATAGACAATGTGACATGATAAGTAGCACAACCATTGTAGACAACATGTGTAGCAGCTGCAGCGTGACTGACAATGTGACATGACAAGCAGCATGACCTATGCACACAGTGTGAGCAGCTACAGTGTGAGATAACTGTAGCGTGATTGACAGTGTAAGATATCTGGGGATAGGATGGGTAAGTCAAGATGGTGTGTGTAAGCTAGTTGGACACGTTGGGCAAGTGGTGAGGGAAGCTCAATGTGGATGGTCGATGGTGGTGGTGGAGCGTTACTTGGCAGAGTATCTACGAAGCGGCCTATTTAACCAATGTGTGTATGCTGTTTTGGGTTTTGATGGATGTAAGAATTTTTGCAGGTGGCCCTCCTTCTAGCACCAATTTATTGTATTGACCTAAATCATCGGTGTAAGGTTGGAAGGGAAAAAAAATACCGAAAGATCGTCGGGCAGACACAGTTGACCCTACCTTCGCCTGAGGGCAAGTTGGAAAAGAAAATGAAGGCAGAGTGCCTTGGATGATCTACATGCAAATCAACCAAGAACTTCCCCAAGGGTAAACTATGGCCTACGTTGGGGTTATCGTAACTGATGTTCAAAACGTAAACAATGTGCGCAAAGTGTAAATAGAAATGTATGCAGAATTGGTATTGTAAAAAAAATGTAAACTGAATGTAAAATAGAGTAAACAATATAATGGATGGCAAAATGAACTGTATTGTATTGCTTAGAAAAGATATGCACCGGTCAAAGCGTAGCTGCATGTGTGGATGGTAGGTCAATCGCCAAGCCCCGGGGTGATGTGATGTGTTTTAGGAGTGCTTGTATGCTAGGAGTCAAGTTTTCCTAAGTGCCCAAAGATTGCTGGTCTGAGTTTCCTAAGCCGTCAACCTTCAAAATTTCCAACCTTATTTATTTGAATTGATAAGGTATTTATAGGGTTTGGCCGGGCTCGGGTGTAGAATTCATGGGTGGAATCAATGGCTGAGAGATGAGAGGAAAACGAATCTAGTGACATGTGTCCAATGGACAGCTGTGTGTGAGTTGGACGTGTGTGGGCAAGCTACATTTCTAACTAGGTGTAATGTATCTTACAACATCCGTCGGCTTACTCAAGCTAGCTTACGCTCATGGAAGCACCTATAATTTGGAGTGTAAGATCTTGACAATCCCACAAATGATGAAAATTTACAATGAAATGATAATGTACAACAAGAGAAATTGACTCTAGCTCACTTGAAACTTTTGGATCTCTGAATTGATTGCTGTAGGATGTCGATTTGAGTGATTCTGTGGCTATTTGAAGTGTTTTTTCCTGATAAGGACTTCCAGTGTGAGTTGATTTTACCTTAGCGTGTCCTCAACGTACGCACGCTATACTCACACTACACTCACGTTGCCAGTGTGACTCTAGCGTGACCTCAGCATGAGTGAGATAAAACAACAAATTTTGAATGAAAATCTGAATTTTAAAACCTAATTCTTGAAGTGTGGTGATTACCCTGACTATGATTGAAAAATTAAGCCTGAAAGTGCCTTGTTTTGAGCCATTTATGGTAGCTCACGCTAGACTCACGCTGCTAGCGTGAGTGTAGCGTGACCACAGCATGACTTGTAGCATGAGCTACAAAAACTTGTAATTTTGAGCTAAAATTTGGCATTTCGAATGCTAGGACCTAAAGTTGTCAAGGATTTTCTTTGAGGATGACTTACAACCTAGGAATCAGATCATTTTGACTCATTTTTAGGCTTTAAAAGTTACTCATGCTACACTCATGCTAGCAGCATGACCTCAGCGTGAGTGTGAAAATTTGCACTTTTTTGACTGAAAATTGAGTCTCTGGATGCTGAAACTTTGAACTTCAAGCTAGGCACAATAATGACCCTTGAGAATGCATTACACCCTTAGACTAAGCCACCTTTGACTTGATTCTAACGTTGTTTGGAGTTGCTCATACTGAGGGCAAGCTAGCTTGATAATGTGAGTAAGCTGGCTTGAGCAAGCTGGGCGTGAGCTCCATGCCTTAGTCAAATTTTCCTTCCCAAAACTTTGAAAGGGCTTGAGTCATTCTCATTTCAAAGTGCTAGGCTGAAATTAGTGGTGTTTCAAATACATATTTAATTTTTTATGGTTCTACTACACTATTGCCTTTGTGCTTTTGCTACGCTACATGCATGGAAAGAGTTATGCTACGCTACACATGAATGTCACTTGAACATGCTATTAACATTTGCCATTGTGTTGTACAGGGTAATGCTAAGGTTGATTTTGATCATCCTAGAAATTATAGGGGTCCTATGTTGCCTAAGCAAACTGGTGGCCAATGTTCCTCTACCTCACACACCTATGGGACAGCAAGTGGTCTAGTTCTAAGAAGGTGCACAGGACTTCCTGCAATTTCTCCTCCAACACTTCAGTGTGATCATTTAGTCACAATTATCAGAGGAGGTAGCAGCTATAATTATAGAAACCCTATTGCCTGGGACAAACCAGGGTATTCTAAAATTCCTGATTGATGGAGCAATTGGGAGCGGGAAGGCCGAGGGATTTAGTCAATGCCCCAAAAAATTGAGGCATCTAGCTTGGATCTAGGAAATGCCTGAATATAATTACTACCATGTGTACAACACGTTGTTCATTTCTTGCCACATGGGAACCTATTTTCAAAACCCTTCAGGAACCATTTATTATGCTGGCTGGTGAGTTCTGTAAACATACTCCGCTACGTTATGCAATGCATGCTACGCTAGGCCAAAATGTTAACAGTGTATTTTTATTACCAAGTTTTTTATCAACAAGGATGGACATCATGGTGATATTAATGCCTTGGCCTTGGCACAGATGACTCTGCAGGAGTTTTCTTCTGCTAAGAATATGTGCACAAGTGTGTAGGCCAATGCGAGGGTGAATACGAAACCTATCCAACCCGATACTCCCAGTTCTATGATAGGTGCAAGGAGTTCAATTGGTTGGATGGGGATTGGGCATCCTTTAGATCGATCACCACTGAAGACGTGTCGGTGGATCTCCCACCGTTCCCGTCCCTATTTAAGCCTAGTAAGCTAAACTGTGAATTGTTTGCATGTTTGAGTGTTGTTCTATGTTTATGCTATCTTTCTATTTCATCTAATTTTTTTTGCTTTTTTTGTTGTAAAATATTGTAGCAGCGAAGAAATCCCAGGAGGTGACGGTGATCACCTTCAGGCATAACGAGGCTAACATTTACTTCAAGTACGGGGAGGTGGACGAGACCCAACGCTGGCTTTGCAATGGGGTCCCGAAATCACTTGCCAAAAACCTTTGGGACGCTAGACTCATGGAATTATTTTTGGTCATGAACCCAAGCATCCCTGCTTCTGAGATGCTTTCCCTAGCCAACTCCTTTTTTGAAAAGGTGGACCGCTTCCACACACATGTGCACAGTGTGCTGGTGGTCCTTCAGATCAATGACCAACTATTCATGAACCTCTTTGGTGTCCTTGCTGATGGTCTTCTCATAGGAGCAAAGACCAAAAAGGAGGCAAACCATTAGGGGGACACTAAGGAGTGGCTAGGGACAATGAAAGGGTGAAAGGGGATCCCTATTAAAATGGCCAAGCTGAAAGTGGCTAAAATGGTTTATCCCATCTTTTATGCCTATGCTTTCCCCAAGCTACTTTTCCATGGAAAACTCATTGGGATTGAGCAAGCTTGGGTAATGAGGGAGGTCATGGAAGAGGGGGCCCATTACAACTAGGCCAAGCACCTTTACAAAGGTCTGCAAGCTGAAATGGTCAAGCTTCCTAAGAAGCCTGAGTCTCATTTCAATGTGCATCATGCCTTCTTCATAGCTTTCTTGGAGCGATTCACAGAATTCTTGGTAGTCTGTGAGAATGGAGTCTAGGTGAAGCAAGATCGTAACTAGATTTCCAAACCATGGATTTGCCAAGTCTTCCGGACCACCTGAGCCTAGGATCCCCCAAAGGCTATTGGGGTGTCATTTTCAATGATGACTAGGGATTGGTTGGCCCACAACTTCCGTGGCCAGGACAGCGTGGGAGAGGTGCCCCTTGCTACTACGGGTAGCATATCACAAGGGAAATGCCTCATCACTGAGACGGTGGCCACTAAGTCAGGGCAGAAAAGGTCTTGTCTGGTTGAGGAGCCTTCCCTTACAGATGAAGAAGGGGGAAGAAACTATGATTTAAGTTATGCAGAATACAACCTCCCATTGGTAAATTTTTTTCTCAGTTTTTAATTTTTTTCTTCACTTGTTTGGTTAATGCCTGCGACACTGTGCTACGCTAGGTAGCGTAGCACGACGTAGCATGTGTCTTAAGTTCATTTGCTATTGTCTAATGTGAACATGCTTTATTGCCAGAGGAAGAAGAGGAAGAAGGAGAAGAGGTGATGGCCCCTAAGATAGGGGTGGCTAATAAAGGTACAAGGGGATCGGCCATAGAGGAAAGGACTTTGATTAAGAGAGAAGGAGCTCCTGCTGTAAAGGAAGGTGCTCTCGTTGATGAGGAAAACACTTCTGTAGATGAGGAGGACGTTTCTACCGATGACGAGGACTCCCCTATTGATGAGGAGGATGTTGGCACCATAAAGAGAAGGGTCCCAACAGATAAAGAAAAGGCCCTTGTCAGCCAAGAAGGGACCTTTGGTGATGATCTCTTTGCTGAACATAATTCAGCATCGGAGGAGCAGATGGACATGGAGGGTATTGCCATGGTGTTAAGCTGGCAAGAAGGAGGGGAACTACAACTAGATGTTGGTGAGTTTGATCATATGTTCGATAGTATGTCGATGGGTGACCCCCTGCTATCACCTCTGAGGGTTTGTTGGGTAGGAGCCTTTACATTGTCATTTGTGTTGCTCGTTAGCTTTATTGCAGCCCTCTCAGTTATACCTGACGCATTTTCGTTACATAGTAGACACCGTGGTTAACACTGTAGGCCCTTCTTTGATCCACCTATGACCATGGGCTGAGACCCCTGATAAGCTTACATTCATGTAGGGGGTGGTCGATGACATGATCGACCATCTCAAGCAGATCGATCTAGAAGTGGGTAAGTGAAGTAGCTACGCTACACTTCTTTAAGTTGCTAAAATTTGCTATGCTATCGTGACTAATGCATTTTTATGTGTGGTCGACAGCTTCTCACCTCAAGTGGAACCCGAAACAAGCGATCAAGGTCGGCGTTGTACCTGCATTCCCACCAAAAGTGACCGAGGTGCCTCGTCGCATATACGACAAGGCTAGCGAATGCACATTGCATTCGGCCCGCTCCCTGTGGGAGTGTAGGCCTGTGAACGAAGACCTATGGAAATGGGTCCATAAGCTGGAGAAGGAGAAGACCAATCTGATCGTTGAGGTGGAAGACCTCCACTCCAAAAATGAATTTCTATTGGCCCGTGATACCAACAATGGCAGTTGGTGCATGAACTTCATTGATTATGCAAGATATTGGATGGTAGTGCGGTGCAACAATGAGGCCACATGTGAAATAATTGAGCAGCGAATGCAGATGGACTTATTGGCCTAGAAGAACCAAGATTGGAAAGATTACAGCGCAAGAGTATACGAGTGGAACAGTCCCAGAAAAACCACAAGCATATGTATAAACTGGAATGTGCCATCTACCGTAAATAATACCGGGATGCTTAAGTGAAGTTGTATGCTCATGAAGCATTCCAGGATGCCATTGGTGCTTCTGAGACTTACAGCAAGTTCATGTAATAAGTGACGGTCAGTGAATCCCCTGAGCGGGAAGTGAACCTTCCCACAGGTGAGACCGCCACTGCCTCCTTTTCTCTAGGACTGCTGAGATGGATGGCTGTTGAAAAGGAGAAAGTTACAGTAGACGTTGACTGAGGAAATAGGTACTGGGTGAATATTATAGAGGAGGAGGTCAGCAACACCTCGGGATTGGTTTGGATCGCATTCCCCCTGAGACAGATGTGGGGCCATCTTGGGTTAGTCACTTTCTTGTAATGCAACTGTTTATTTCATTCTAGCTTTTACTACAACTCTCGCTGACTACATTTTTTATGATGCAGATTTTGGATGAAGAAGTAGGGCCCTATGAGGGCAAGAATAATTATGCTAAGGAAGGTGATGCAGGGGAAGATGATGTATAACAGCAAGGGATCTTGTTTTGTATTTTTTTGCAATGCAAACATTATTCAATAGAAATTTTGAATAAAAAATGAATAATGAAAAGATTTATTTTGTTTTAGCTTGCATATTGCTTATGTAATCGATTTTTTATCGTTGTTTCTAGTTTTAGGCCTTGGTGGGCCATAACGTAATGTGAACGATAAATTTTGCCAGTTTTAGGCTGTAGCGGGCCGTATGTAGTTTTAGGCCATTTCGAGCCATGTGTAGTTTTAGGCCATTTCGAGTTGTGGGTAGTTTTAGGCCATTTCGGGCCACATCGTAATCTAATCAGTAAATATTATGAGTTTTAGGCCGTAGTGGACCGTAACATGATGTGAACGGTGAGTATGTGAACAGTTTAAAAGAATTAGTTTGGCACCTAGCGTAGATGAATGGATGTGAGGCAAAAAGATGATAAAATGTACAATGGATGTTGACTGGGCAGTAAGCAATGAAATTGCTATGCTATACGTAAATGCTTTCTGACCCATCATGGATTTAGTGAGGCGTAGGGCCGAGAAGCTTTATTGCGACATTCATCTACATTGTTGACTTCTGCCTAGAAAGGTAACTCAGCCCATACATTTTCATTTTCTGAGCTAGCTCTTTTGCTAAATAGTTAGTGTCGGTGAAGACAGGCTTCTCGTTCTCAAAGGTAATGACCTCTGAACCCTGCTCCACATCTACGTTATTTATTACTTACATTGCTACCTCATCCCCATGGATCACCACCTCCTTGCCTTCATAGGGTACATGGATCTCCTGATGTATGGGTGAAGAGACGGCCTTGAGCTGGGCTAACCATGACCTCCCCAGGATTAGGTTAAACCCAAGAATCTCTTCCACCATGATAAATGTTGCATTTATGGGGAACTGGTCCCCTACCACAAAGTCAATGTGGACCATGCCTTTAACCACAACCCGTGCCCCGTTGAATGACTTCAAGCATGACGTTGTCATGGGTTTGATTTGGTCTACCAAACCCAGTTTATCCACAATAGGGAATGGGATAAAGTTTGTAGAAGCCCCATCATCGATGTGTACCCTTCGGATCTTATGTTGGCTGACCCGAATTGTGATGAATAGAGGTGCTATAGTCACCTGACCCTTTTCAGGGTCTCCCCTAATGGAATTGTCACAGAATGTTAGTTGGGATGGCTGTGGTTTTGTAGGTGTAGAAGGAAGCATAACCAAGTGGATTGCTTTTTCTTCTACTGGCATGTTCTTGTCAACTGGTATTGCCGTTAACATGCAAACCAGAGCCTCACGGTGTGCGGTCGAAGTCATTATTAAGTTGTATAGGATCAATGTTGTGTTATTTTGTTTTAGAGCCTGCTTGACTTGAGTAAAAGCACTTAATAGGTCTCGTCCACCTTCCTATTGCTTGCTATCCTTCTCCTCTTCCATTTGCCCTAGGAGATGAATTTCCTGAGAAGGAATAGCTTCGGGTTTAGGATCAGACCCTTTCAAGTGAGGTGGTGATGACCGTGCACTTGTAGCAGCATTAGCTTTTGGTGATAAAGATGTAGATGCAGAGGATGAGGGAGTAGGCTTGGAAGTACCTGGGGCGGTGCCTTCCATTGTCACCTCACCTGTCGAACGTCCTTCTTATTTCCTAGGACGAGAAGGCTATGGTGCTGTCTTATGGGGGGCAGGGGTAGTTGAATGACTTGGCCCCCTAATGATGAACGACACTGTCAGTGTTAGTGCACACGGTGGTGTAGCTTTGTTTAGAAAGGATGCTGGGACAAATGTCCGAGGAGGGACCCTTAGGATAAATGGTTGCTTTAGCTATTTTTTAACTATTGGTGGTGTAGGCGTGCTACACTAAGGCACACGAATCACAAACGGCTGTTGAGGTGGTTTAGAATTACTGTCAACATTGATAGTGTTGATAATGCAACTGGCATTATGAACGTTAAGTGGGTTTGTGTAAACTTGCATAGATTGATTTTTGGGGTGCACAGGGTTACTCTCATCTAGAACTAGCTTCCCTTGATCAATCATTCATTGTATGTCATCTTTTAAAGCCAAACAGTAATCTGTGTCATGACCACATACTTGATGGTAGTCACAGAACCGCTCCAGCCTAAAATTCTTAGGAACTAAGGGCTCATTGGGTAAGGCCAAGGAGGGGTTCCTAAGGAGTTTGCAGTGCTGTTGATGCCTTTTGATCACCTCCTCTGACATTTGCTTATGTTGAATATACCCCACCCCCAGTAACTGCTTCAAAAGTTCTGAAGGCTTGACGGGTAGCGGGGTATATTTAGAGTGATCTTAATGCTCAAAATTAGGTTTGGACAAAGTGGATGCTTTAGGTGTTGAGGTGGAGGCCTGAGCGGCATTGCTTGGTGCGGGTGTAGGGTTAGTCGGTGTAGTGGCTACCTTCCTATTGTTGTTTTTGTTGTTGGGCTTGGCTTCATTTGTCACAATGGCCACTGTGGCTATTGCAACCTTGCCCTTATCTTTGTCCTTATTTGTAAACATGTCTTTGTATGGAACATAGGCCGGGTCTTTACTTGCCTCAGCCGCGTCTTGTATGCTCTTGGAATTGGCAAAAGCCTGACTAAGAGTCTATGGAGTGAGATAGTATAGTTACTGAAGTCATTCACTGCACCCTTAAAGATGGCTAGTAGATGAGCCTCCGTGATAGGCTCATGGATCTCATTAAGGGTAGCGCTCCACCACTGTATGAATTTCTAGATTGGTTCCAAGGGATCCTATTTCATGCTCATTAACTGATCCAGCATAACCTCTGCTCTCAAGTTATACTTGAAATGAGTCTCAAATTAGGTCAGCAGCTCCCCTAGGGTTGAGATAGAGGAGCGTGGGAGCGCACGGTACCAGTCCAAGGCTTTGCTCATCAGAGACATAGCAAAGACGTAGATGATTATGTGTAGCCATTATTGCAAAAGAAGGGACTTAGTCCTGAATGTAACAAGATGTGCATTGGGATCACCCTCCCCGTTGTATTTTGTGAAGTGGGGGAAGTGGCATCCTGGGGGGTAGTGTTAGCATGGGGACTGTCGGGTTGATGGAATCATCATGGTAGAAATCCATGATTTTCACTATGTCAAAATCGGTAGTCTTGAGGCATTTAACCTCTTCAGTAAGGATCTGGATAAGTTGGAATGCTTGATCCAGACCCAGGGGCAACGTAGACGGTTGGGGAGCTACAGGGGTAGCTCTCATTGGTGGCGTGGCAGGGATAGCGGCCTGGCTCATAGCTGGTGCCATTGGGGTGGCCCCTATGAAGGGCGCTACTGGTGTTGTCCACCACCTAGTGGGTGGTGCTGTTGGGGCAATGGCTGCTGGTGGTGCTACAGGGTTGGTTGTTCACATGATCAGTGGTGCAGACTAGGGTCCCACGCTTGGTTGTGCCACTTGCGGGATCTAGTACATTTTGTGGTGAGCATAGTGGGACATCTGAAAAGGTTACAAAATAGGGGGTAAAGTGAATGGGGTCCACCACATGGTTGGGCGTGGACCTGCCACTGATGGCGGAACAAGTGTAGACACCGGAATGGATGCGGAAGCCGTATGCAGCTATGATGCAGGTACGATGTGAATGTGGGGCAGGGTAGCCATGATCGGTGCATGATATGCTAAGGGAATGGATTGAGGGATTGATTGCAGGGGGGAGGGGGTACTACTTGAAAATGAGATGGGGAAATAGGCATGTTGATACGCTAAGGGCATGGCATGGCTACCCGTTGTCGATGAAGGTGCGGTTTGCGACAGTGTTGACGTAATCATGAAGGGAGCAGTCATGAAGATTGGGTTTGACCAGAAAGATGAGATGGGAGGGATGGTGGCAGGGTTAGTTTGACCCCCACCCTCGGACTGGGAATCTAACTCCTCCTGCCCATCTTGAAACACTTTGTTGTTATGAGACATCGTGTCTCGTTGCTCCCTAGGCCTACTTACCCGTATCAGCTAATGTAACATCCATTGATACGTTTGCGTAAGAGGAACGAAAATGCTAGGAGTGGGAACAAATTCCCTCCCATTGTGGTAAGTGAACTCGAAGTTATGTTTTTCTTTGAGTTCTTGGACATCTAAGGGTAGATTTGCCTAGACCTTAGCACAGAGAAAATTGTAAAGCTCGACATGCTCTACCATGCTCTTAGGTGATCAATTTTGGATCCTGAGATATCAGCGTGGTCCTAGCACTAGGCTAGGTGGTTGCTCGACACCTATGGTGCCCTGAATTGAAAAGGGAACCTCAACGTTGGAGGTAACAATAGTGATGCTTGAGGAAATCATTTTCATAAAGCTAAAAAATTGTTTGCAAATGAGAAAAATAGAGATCAAAAGGTGATCAGAGGCTTTCTGTCTTGCAGGGTTCCAAAAGAACCGTTGTTGTGACTAGCCTGTACCACATGGTGCGTAAAAAACTACAAGGGTGTCACATTTACGCTAATAGGTAACGAGGTAATAAAGAGCATGCAGGACTACTCGTAAAGCACTAAAAGGCCCTACTTCTAGCACCAGAAACTGTAGCGATTGAAAACATCGGTGGCTGGAAACATTGAGAGGTTGCGGGGCAAATAGTTTAACCCCAAATCTGTGTGAGGGCCATGCTAGATAAAATAGAAATGAGGTGCCCTGAACGGTCTCGTTGATTAGACAGGGACTTAACCAGTGTAAATTAACCTTTCGTAAACATTATTTTAAATATTAAATATGCAAGGTATAACCAATGGTTAATAAATGTAGGAATGCAGAAAATAATGTTAAACAATGATAACAATGAAGAATAATAGAATAAGTTGGGGTAAGAAAACGCATTGCCATAAAATCGCAAGTTCGATTCTCTTCCTTGTTTGGAGTGTACAACAAGTTATACAACATTGGAGGCATATAGAGAGTTCAAGAAGGACCAGAACGCTCAAAATACACCCACTATGCTTTTGAATGAGAACTTAGAAGTCAATAGTACAAAAATTCCAATGCAAAGAGCCAATGCCAAACGCCAACACAAAATGCGAACTCAAAATTGCCAATCGCCCAAATTTGCCAACCAAAATTGCCGACAATGCCTCAATTTTGCCAACCCTTTGAGCATTGCTCATTGGGGAATTTATAGGGCCAAGCCTAGGCAAGAGATGTGGCTTAGATGCCATGTGTCTTGGACCCACAAGATGTTGATGTGTTCGTACTGCAAAGATGTGCAAAATTGGTTGTAAACCTACTACACTGCAATTGTGTCATCGAAATTGGAGATGCTGAAATCAAGTGTGCCAATAAAGCAAGTGAGAAATGAAGCATATTGACATAGTGTATCCCCTTGCTATGTTGTGCTACGCTATGTAGCGTAGCATTTCTATGTAGTGTAGCTGCTTGCTACGCTATGCTATGCTATGTAGCGTAGCATAGCGTAGCCACTAATTTGAAAAGAAAATTGCGTTGAAGTCACTAGCTTTTTTTTGAAAGCCTTGGCGCATACAAGGGTTAACGTTTGAAGCATTTTATTGATCTACATTCTTTGCTCTGCTATACTATGCTACGTAGCGTAGCATAGCGTAGTAGCTGATGTAACTTGCATTTCTGTTAAAATAGCGGGACTTTACAAGGAAACTTTGCCTACAGTTCAAATGTTAACTAAGACATGGCAATCTTGGAAGCCACAATACCTTAGATGCAATTCTTTTGCCAAAGTGGCCTAGCAGAGGAGTCTTTGCATGTTTCAACCCTACTATGCTATGTAGTGTAGCACTTTGTGTTGGTTGAAATCTGATTTTGGCTTACACGAACATCTTGTTGAAGCTTGTAGTCGAACACTTGTTTGATCTTCTGAAGGCCTACTACGTTGCCCAGCGTAGAAGACTTCTCCACTAGAAAACTTGCTGAACTATTTTGTCCATCCTAAGCACCATCAACAACTCCTAGCATGGTTTTCTGAGTAGACTATCAGCCAGGTGAAACACCTGGGTGGGTCGGCCAGAGAGTCTATTGGGCCTGTCAGCTCTGGAGGTAGAAAAATTGTCAAACTGAATAGTCTAAAGTCAGTGCATTCATTTCCTACCAAACTATCACAAGGCTACACTTGTGAAAATTTTTTCCTCAGTTCCAAGACCCTGGTGAAGCAAGAGTATCTCAAAATTTTATGGTGTTTCACTAGTTTTAGGCCATTTCAGGCCACTGCTAGTTTTAGGCCATTTCGGGCTGTATGTAAGGTGATAATAAAGAAAATTTCCAGTTTTAGGCCTTAGCGGGCCCTCACTAGTTTTATGTCATTTCAAGTAGCATGTGAGGTGATAAAAACCATTGCCAATTTTAGGCCTTAGCGGGCCATGTAGTGATGCGAACAATGGACAAAATGTAAACAATGAGAAGGACACTAGCATAAACAATGAATACAAAGTAAACAATGTAAATAGTAATCATGACATTGATGCAAGTAGTAATCATAATGCAAGTAGTAGGGTAATTATGCTAATGCAAACAACGATCATTCCCACAGTTACTTCCTAAGCCACCATGGGCTTGGCGATGCATATGGCTAGGCGGTTTTTTTATGATACTCCTCGATGTCATTGTCTACCGCTTGAAAGGGAAACTTAGCTCATGTTGCTTCTTCGTTTGGGCCAGTTTTGATTTGTTCAAGCATTTTAGTTTGAATGGGGGTTTGATTTTCAGAGATTTCAATCTCTAAACCTTGCTCCATTCCTACATTGTTTATGGTTCGAGGAGCCACTTCATCGCCATGAATTACCACTTCCCCTCCTACGTAGGGTAAGTGGATTTCTTGGTGTATTGGTGAGGAAATGACCCTCAACTAGGCCAACCACGACCTCCCCAAGATTAGGTTGAACCTAGGAATCTCCTCTACCACTATAAACACCGTGCTTGTGAGGAATTGGTCCCCTACCACAAAGTTTATATGTATAGTTCCTTTTACTAGCATACGTGCCCCGTTAAATGAATTTAAGCAGGAAGTCATCATGGGCTTGATTTGATCAACCAAGCCCAATTTGTCCACTATGGGAAAAGGGATGACATTGGTAGTGGCCTCGTCATCAACATGTACCCTTCAGATCTTGTACTGATCGACCCGAATTGTGATGAACATAGGTGCCGTCATCACTTGACCCTTTTCAGGGTCATCCTTAATGGACTCATTGTAGAATGTTAACTGACCTGGCTATGGTTCCTTGACCATAGAGGGAAGCATGACTGCATGGATCACCACTTTCTCCTCTGTCGGCATGTTTTCATCAACTGGTATAGATGTTAACATGTGAACCATGGCTTTTCGATGTGCATTAGATGTCATCACCAAGTCATACAGGCTCAAAGCTGTGTTTTTATATTTCAGAGCCAATTTAAGTTGGGTGAGGGCATTGAAAAGATCCTACCCACCATCTTGTTTTTTACCCTTTTCCTCCTCCATTCATCCTAGGAGATGAATCTCCCGAGGAGGGACTATTTCAGGTTGATGGCTATGCTTTCTTGGATGAGATGGTGGTGATTTGTTTTGTGTGGCATTATCAGTAGTTGACAATGAGGGGGCCATGTTCCTTGAGGATAAGGGGGTAGGCTTGGGGGGACCTAAGGTGGTATGTTTCCTAGCCATCTTGTCTACCAAATGCTCTTCTCATTTTTTTTGAACGAGGAGGTTGTGGTGTTGCTTTTGTTGCTTGGCTCTACACAGCAGGAGCGCTCGTTTGTTTTGACACCTTAATAATAAATGGTTCTTATGGTGCTGGCACGTGTGGTGTAGTTCTAAGAACAAAAGGTGGAGGAATGGACATCTGAGGAGGGACTTTGAGGACAAATGGTTGTTGTTGTGTCATTTTTGTTATTGTAGTGGTTGTTGCATTTCGAGGAGGGATATGCACCACGAATGGTTGTTGTGGTTGTTCTAGGTTACCATTAATGCCAATGATGTTAATTGTGTACCCTGCATTGTTGGAATTTAGGGGGTCCTTATAAATGTGTATTGACTAGTTTTCAGGGTGAACAAGACTACTTTCATCCAGGACCAGCTTGCCCTGATCGATCATGCGTTGGATATCATCTTTCAACACTAGATAGTAGTCTGTATCGTGACCACATAGTTGGTGATAGTCATAGAAACATTCGAGCTTGAAGTTCTTAGGAACTGACGGCTCATTGGGCATCGCCAAGGAGGGGTTCTTAAGAAGTTTGCAGTACTGTTGATGTCATTTGATTGCTTCCTCTTACATCCATTTGTGTTGTATATACCTAGCTCCCAATAGTTTCTTCAGAAGTTCTGAAGCCTTAATAGGTAATGGGGGGTATTTGGAGTGATACTTGCACTTGAAGTTGGGTTTAGGCTGGGTCGACGCCTCAGGTGCTGATGTTGAGGATTGACTAGCATTACTTGAGCCATATGTGTCATTAGTGGGCATCGTGGCCACCTTTTTGTTGTTGCTGTTGTCAGGTTTGGCCTCATTAGCCATAGTGGCCACCATGGTTGTTGTGGCCTTGTCCTTCTCTTTGTCTTTCTTAAGGTGCACATTTTTATATGTGACATAAGTCAGGTCTTTGCTAGATTCGATTGCATCTTTGATGCTCTTGGTTTGTGCAAAAGCTTAACTGAGGGAGCGTAGGGCTAAGTAGTAAAGTTTTGACTTAATAAAATCGTTTACTGCCCCCTTGAAAATGGCCAATAGGTGGGCCTCAATGATAGGCTTGCGTATTTCATTCAAGGTGGCACTCCACTGCTGTATGAATCTTTGCAAAGACTCAAGCAAGTCTTGCTTGATGCCCATAAGCTGGTCCAGCATGACTTTTGGTTTCAAGTTATACTTGAAACGGGTCATGAACCGACTCAATAGCTCCTCCAAAGTTGAGATGGAGGAATGTGGAAGTGCATGATACTAGTTTAAAGCCTTTCCTATCAAGGACATGGTGAAGACGTAGATGATAGTGTGTGGCCATTACTACAATAATAGAGATTTAGACCTAAAAGTTACCAAATGTGTATTGGGATTGCCCTTCTTGTTGTATTTCATAAATTGGGGGAGTGGCACCCCAGGGGGTAACATAAGAATGGGAATGGCTAGGCTGATGGGATCGTCATGGTAAAAGTTCATGACTTGTACTGTGTCAGAATCGACAGCTTTGAGGCATTTGATTTCCTCAGTGAAGGTTTGGATAAGCTAAAAAGCTTGATCCAGACCCAGTGATGTTGCAAATGGTTGTGGGGCTACTTAAGTAGCTGTCATATGCATTGATGGGGGTTGTGGTGTAGGAACGACAACCTAGCCCATGGGGGGAACTTCTGGTGCCACTCCTGTGAATGGTGTCGCTTGGGCCATCCACCACCTAGTGGGTGGTTTCATTGATGTAGCAGCCGTGGATGGATCTATGGGGTTGATAGGCTACCCGATTGGTGGGGTGGCCCATAGCCATGCACTAGGTTGTACCATGTGTAGAATCTGGTGCACTTGGGATTGCACATAGTACAATACCTAAGAGGGTTATGCCATAGGCAAGGATGGGGTTGGTGCCCATCACAGGGTTGAGACCGGATTAGCCACTGGTGGTGGGATAGGTGCAGACGAAGGATCAGAGGTGAAGCTCGCATGTGACTGAGACGTGGACAAAGTGTGGATGTACGGTAGCGTAGCCATGACTAATGTTGGGTACACTGCTGGGGCAGATTGAGAAGGGAGGGTGATTGAGAATGAAGCTGAAGGACCCCCTTGCTGGTATGTGGAAGGCATGGGATGGTTGTCCAGGGCTGATATAGGTGTAGGTTGTGATGGGGTCGTGGTAATCATGAAGGGAGTAGAAGCAAAGAGCGGGTTAGACTGAAAGACAGTGATAGGCGGGATGACTGTAGCGTAGGTTTGGCCACCATCCTTGGAGTGGGAGTCCAAGTCCTCTTGTCCATCTTGAAACACTTTGTCATAGTGGGATGTTGTGTCCTATTCCTTGGACCTACTGACTCGCATCAATTGGTCTAGCATCCATTGATATTTTTCAGTCAATGGGATGACGATGTTAGAAGTAGGGATGAACTCCCTCCTGTTTTAGTGGAGGAACTTGAAGTTACATTTAACTTTGAGTTCCTAATGATCCAAGGGTAGATTAGCTTGGACTTTTGCACAGAGGAAGTCATATCACTCTGTGTCTTGTGCCAAGTGCTCTGGTGATAGGTGTCACAATCTAAGGGATTGATGCAGTGCCAACACTAGGCTGAGTGACCGCTTAGGACTTGTCACATTTTGAATTGAGTATGGAACCTCCAGTTTTGAGGTGGTGGCAATAGTGGTTGTAGCAATCATCTTTTGTAGTAAGGTGAAAACTATAAAAGAGAGAAAAATGCAACTGGATGCACTAGGGAGATGCTTGTTATGCTAAGCAAGAGTGCTACGCTAGGCAGTTTGCTATGTCACACGAGGTGTAGGTATTGTGGGTCAATAAACAAGGTGAACATTGTAAAGTGAGCAATCAGTTGGAGGCTTTAATCCTATCAGGTCCTAAAGGAACTGTTGTTGTGACTAGTCTGCACCACATGATGCGTAGACAACCACAAGGGTGTCACATCTATGCTAGTAGATGACAGTGTGCAGGATTACCCGTGATACGTAGAAAAAGGCACAGAAGGACACTCCTTCTAGCACCAAAAACTGTAGTGACTGAAAACATCGATGGCTAGAACACCAAGAGGTCACTAGGCATACAACCTAACCCTAGATCTATGTGAGGGCCTTGCTAGATGTAAACGGATTCAGGGTGCCCTGAATGGTCTAGTCGATTAGTGAGGGACTTAAGTAGTGTACAATAACCTTTTGTAAATGTTGGTTTCAAGGTTGTTATACACATGTTGAGTGATAAGCAATGAACTTAAATTGATTGAAAATAATGCAAAACAAAAAAATAACAAGACAAAAATAAAATAAGTTTGGGTAAGGAAGTGCACCACCCCAAGATTGGGGATTTGATCTTTGAGGAAATGAAGGAGGTGTAAAACAGATGGCAGTGGGAATAAGCATAGCTTGCAATGAAGCAGTATGATCATAGTTCCTCAAATTGTTGTCAATAGTCAATCACCAGAGAGTTGAAGTGCCAAGATCTCAACCAAGAAAGCCAGCCACCAGAGAAGTAATTTCCAAAAGCTAACAATGCTAAAAGTTGATGAATGCTCCAAGCCAACAATGCCAAAAGCCAACCCCGCTAGAATGCTCCCAAAAGTGAATCCCTTGAATGTTGTTTGCTGAGGTATTTATAGAGTTGGATGTGGGAGAGAAATGTGGTTTGAGTGCCACATGTCTTGGGCCCCACAAAGTGCAAACGTGACTTGTGTTGTGCTACTATGCAATGTTGAAAATTGCTATGCTATGACCATACCGTTCATGCTACATGTGCTAAAGTTTAGTGAGATGCTATATTTGTTGTAAAGAAAATAGCTAGTCAATAAATGCAAAGTGGATCCAGTGCTCCAGGACTATGTCTTCCCTACTCTTGCGAGCATGGTCAAGCATAGGGACAACTTCGGGGATGGTTAAGGGGTGCAAAACATGGAAATTTTGCTAACTTTGCCTGTTGGAGAGGTGTCAGGATGATAATAGCTGTTGCTAACCAATTCTATAGCTAACTGAAGATGTCTTGAAGTTGCTATGTGAGTGTTACACTGTTTACACTTTTCAATGTATGTAGTGTAAATGCCCGCTCACTACGCTATGCTATGCTAGGTAGCGTAGTCGCTGGTTGTAAACGAAACCTTGCCTATAAGCTGAAAATACCTGTCTGAGTCCTGGCTAGGCAAGAAATTGCAACCCTGTATTCCCTGCTGAAAGGTCCTAGGACTTGCTGAGTTCATCTTTGGGACACTTTGGTGTTTTGCATCCTTGCTACACTGTGCTACACTATGTAGCGTAGTAGCCAATATGACATGCATCCTTGCCTAGTTTTGCAATGCTTTGTCAAGAAGCCGCTTGGGGGCAAAGCAGGATAACTAGTCTTGGAGGCTGAAATATGGCCAAGTGTAATCTTCTTGTTGAAACCACTTGGCAGAGGGCCTTCGTGTGTTCTATCCTTGCTACGCCGTGCTACACTATGTAGCATAGTATAGCATACCACCCAGCTTGGCTTGGATTCTGACTTAATCTTGCAAACATTTTGTCGCAGGATGTTAGTCATGTCTTGGCATGTCAATGGAGCAAACTTGTTCATCAATTGAAACCTGAGCAAATGTGCCTACTCCATCAGAGCCATATGAGTGGGAGCATTGCAAGAGTGTATCCCTACTATGCTGTGCTACACTGCGTAGTGTAGCACCGTGTAGCAATTGAGTGAAGAGGATCTCCGATGAAATTTGCCAGATTTTTGCTATGTCACTTTGCTTATGCATCAAGGATGAAGTGGGTCAGATTCTCTAGAGGGCTAAGTCATCACCAATGTGCATCTCTGGTACATGTTCAGTCTTCTCGAGGCCTACTACACTATGCAACATAGCATAGCGTAGCAGGTTTCTTCAGTTAGAAAACTTGTTGAACCGATTAGCTCATCTTGAACACTTTCGGCAGCTCCTAACATGCTCTCTAGGTAGACTGTTGGCCGGGTCAAGTACCAACTTGGGCAGGCTGGATAGTTCAATAAGCCTATCAGCTAGGGCAATAGAAAACTTGCCAGATTGTACGGTCTACTTTCAGTGCCTACATTGTCTAGATGATGCATCGTGATGCTGCACTTGCGGAAATTCTTGCCCAAATTTCAAGACTCTGTTGAAGCATCAGGGCCTTGAAATTTTATGGTGTTTCACTTATCATTTTTGTATTCTGAATTGTGCATCCTTCTAATCCATATTGCATCTCCTTTGTTTTTCTCACATGGATGTACCGATAACATCATTTTCTTCTTGATATCATGAAATGAACTGAATGCTTTTTAGGTTTTTTTCTTCATATACCAATATATACCTCAATGTGGTTATTTTCTTTCTCATTATCATCTACCACTGATGTACATGTTACATTTACTTGAACTATTTTGGGCCAAAATGATTGTGAAGATGTTGGTAAAATCATATTTGAATATTTCAATTCATGTAGACTAGAAATTATAGCATATCAATATTTAGTTTTATTCCTTTACTTTGATATATTTTAGTCTTACATTCCTTTCATAATTTCTCTTTAGGTACTAATATGAGATATCACATATTCAATGACTTTTATTATATAATCTTGGAATTCTTCTAATCTACATTATAGCTTTGGTATATCTCCTATAGGGATATGCAAATGCATGTTAACCTTATCCAAAACATTAAATGGTTTAGAGCATTAATTTTATCTTATATTCCTCTTCCAAATCATAATTGAAATTTTTCTTTTCAGATGGAACCTAATATAGTTAATGTGTTGTGTGCCACATAATGTTTTTACTTAATTGGAAATAAACTCATTGACATAGCTGTTGAAGTCATATATTTTATCAATGTAGTATAGAAAATAGTTTCCACCACTATTGATTTCTATTATATGATAATGATCCATGAGTTTTGGAAGTAAAGTCAATTTCATCCTTGACATTGTTTGGATAATCTACCAAAGCTTCCATCAATATCTTTATGAGTGTGACCCATAGAAAATAATCCTAGATCTATAACCTTAAAAATGTTCCTAGTTATCAATAAAGATAAATAGAGAAATACATACCAATTTTTGTTATCTTATCTATAGTTATCCATTTGTAAGAATATCATTCTTGGTAGTGGCTATAAGTTCATTCCTATATATGACATATTTGAAACATTTGATTGATAAATCTTGTAATTCTTTAATAATAATTGATATAGTAGTGTTTTTTTAAAGTTGGATCATCCCCTAGATCTATCATAAAATAATATATCATGATATTTTCCAATGGTATGATTCTCCAAATCTTATAAATACTTTGACAAAGAAGTCACAATATATTAAGAGCTCATATATGTATAAAATGATGTGAAATGCTTAAAGCCTCTAAATTCATAATCCTTGATAAGTATTCTAGTTAATGATATTTTGAATTTTTCTTTGCTAAGCACATCATTAGATAGAATTAGAAGGCATATATATCTTTGACTTATCCATCTTGTCATGAATACTACCAATGTAATTCTATGACTACCTTATTGCTAAATCTATATGAATGTAATATGTTTTTCTACATACTATAACATAGTCATAATGTTTTTGCAAGTATCTTTGTATTTTCTCCTTCTTTATTGGGTCACCTGTGTAGTTTATCCTTTTATCAAGGATATGATATGCTTTACATATTGAGAAATCATGTTTCTTATTGAATGTAACATTTGGATAATATCAATTAAAGATCCTTATAAGTTGTCTTTTGCTGATGGAATGATTTCCAAGTTCTTTTAAACCTAGATTTATGTAATTCTTTAGCCATTTCTTCTGATTCATTGATATAGGTAGGAATTTCACTAGCTCATATATCTTATCTTGTAGAAGCTACTTGCTTTTTATAGGATATTTATTTGTCATTTCATCTACTACTCTATCAAAAATAGTAATTGTTAATATTTTGCTAGACTAGCACTTTACNGAAATCTTAGGAGTGTTACACTAGTTTAGGATGTGTACAGAAAGTGGGAGTAGATGCTGGTGTTAGAACTAGTTAGGACCTAGCTAATTAGTTAATTTAAATTAGTTATTCAATTTATTCACTTCTTCCCTCTTTAGCACCAAGACATAAAATAGAAAAAGCATAAAAATCATATACCTCAAGTTTACTTAACCATACAATTGTGCCATACAATTAAGCTTGGGAAGAAAATGATCACCTAACCCATCCTTTTTCTATAAAGGTGCATAAGCACTTAGTCCTTGGAGTTTGATCAGATCACACGTAACACTCGTATTCGTATGGTTGAGCATAGGGGTACCTCACCGCTCATCAAATTAATACTTTATTTACCTAAGTGTATCATCAGTAATGTAAGATGCACCAAGAGTTATATATTAAAGAGAATTATTATTTAGGGTACAAGTTTGTGTACCTCACAAATGTTCAAAATTAGGGTTTCTAACTAGGGGTTCAATATATAGGATGCATGAGGGAGATATTGTTATGAATTTTATAAAAGGATAATCATAAAAAAATTGTAATTGATGATGATTATGAATCATATAATGACATAACTAAGCTTTCATTTAATGAATTTGAGGAATTTTATGACTGCATTGTCTTCCATAGAGATGAGCTTTCAATGACNATCTTACATTACTGATGATACACTTAGGTAAATAAAGTATTAATTTGATGAGCGGTGAGGTACCCCTATGCTCAACCATACGAATACGAGTGTTACGTGTGATCTGATCAAACTCCAAGGACTAAGTGCTTATGCACCTTTATAGAAAAAGGATGGGTTAGGTGATCATTTTCTTCCCAAGCTTAATTGTATGGCACAATTGTATGGTTAAGTAAACTTGAGGTATATGATTTTTATGCTTTTTCTATTTTATGTCTTGGTGCTAAAGAGGGAAGAAGTGAATAAATTGAATAACTAATTTAAATTAACTAATCAGCTAGGTCCTAACTAGTTCTAACACCAGCATCTACTCCCACTTTCCGTACACATCCTAAACTAGTGTAACACTCCTAAGATTTCTAAATGCTAATCGTTACTAGGTTACCAAGTGTTCCACGCATGCTTGAAGTGGTCGTATTGAGTGTGCTTGTGAAAATTAACAAATAAATAAAAGAAACATTAATTAAGTAATAAAAGCATTAAATAACCATAAATAACATTAAGGGTGAGAGATAAGCTATTCTGAATGCTTCAAGGTTATCACAAAGTTCGTCTTCATTTTCGGACACAAGGTGTGCTCAGGTACACAATGCTCGAATAAAGATCCGTTCACTTTATGACTCCTACTGTGGGCACTCAAAAATAATTCTAACTCTGAGAGGGAGAAACTACAAGAGTTTGGGTAAGGGACTAAGAACTAACTACCAAACCAAGTGCACCCACCTCTTATTTATAGGCAATGAGATAGGTCCCAATAGTGGATGTCCAATATTGCTTGGTAGGATCTGATATCGTGGACTCGATATCAAGGATGCGATATCGTAGCCCTAATATCATAGTTCATCATAACCCCATGACTAAATGAAAACTCATCCTCGAGTTCCTTACAAAATATTAAGAAGGTATGGGATTATTGACTAAAGGACAACTAACAATGACGGATTATGGGATTATTAAGAAGATATGGGATTATCCTAAGTGCTCACTCTTATCCCAGTCCATTGTTCATGTAATCACCATCTACACACACAACACACTCACGAATTAGCAAGGGTAGATGAAACCTAATGCAACTAATACCTTACCTCAATATAAAGTTGATTGGCTAGGTTGTGGGTATGGCAGATACTGGTTTAGAGGTTTATGATTGATAACTACCCAAGGTGTAGGGGTAAGATAATTATGGAATGGAAAAATTTTTGATAGGGCCCCCATGACTAAGAGCGAACCTCTAGTAGCGATAGGGTGGAAAATTTTAAAGAACAAGAAGGATAAGAGAAATAAAAATGATGAAGCCAATAAAACAAAAGCAAAAATGGATTTTATTGATGGGGTGAATGAGAAATAGTTGATTGTGAGAAATGCTGAAGGAAACAAGCTTAACGATTGCACCAAAAAGGAATGCTAATGGGTCCTCCCCAAAGTAAGCTTATGCCCTAAATTCCTTGACAAACCTACAAACCAAAGAGTCCGTGGGCTCTCAAAATGACATATGGGAACAAAGGTTAAGAACTTACCTATAAGAGTTTTACCAAAGACTAATAATGTGTCAACCAAGATGTAGACTCATCATAAAACTGGCAATGAGGTGGAATGTGGAAAGAAATATGGAAATAGAGGAGAGAATGGAATGGAATTCCAAAAATTTAGGTTGTGTAAAGTCCCATGTGTAATATGTGGTTAAGGTGACTTAATAAAATTCTGTCCAAATCTAGATTTAACTATCCACATCCAGTGACCTCGCATTAATACACTTGACCAAACCATCCTCCTGAAGTAACAAGAATGCATCCATAGAGCCATCACCATCCCAACAAGAGAAGAAGTAGAAAGTGAGAAAGGGCCTTAGTTAGAGGGAACCTTCAGGCATGGGTAACATGTCTTTCTAGTACCATAACCAGTGCTTGTAGCGCATGTTTCTTTATTATGTCTAAGAGGTATGCTTTGAATTCTCACTAGTTTTTCTTTCTCTTTTTTTTATAAATGTGAGAACCACACCATGTAAAGACTTATTTGATTTAGTCAACTTCCTGATATTTCATCAAGAGCAGGATGGTAGAAAGCCTATGAAAAACATCCAAGTACCCAAGAGAATAGCTAGCACAAATGCGTCAAATCCCTTCGAGGTTACACCCTTTCCCATCCATTTGAATCTTTCCTTGGTTTGAAGAGTACTAAGGCACTAATTCGTTAATGAGTTTTCTTAGAAAAGGGACAATACATTTCCAAAACAAGGGAGACCATAGAGTTGCATGGATAATTGGGTGACGTGGACTCATTGCCTGTTTTATCAAAAGAAACCATATCTTAGCATCAACATTGAAAGTCAAAGGTAAAAACCAAACATTAGAAATTAACACTTATTATAATACAACCCACCATTGTGAGCACTTATTATGTGATGAATAAGAATAAATAAAACAAAGAAATAGTAAAAATGTTTACGATGGTGTAAAAGGAAAAGAAGTAAAGATGAATAATGTGTAAAAAAAAAATGTGTAAAACAACAAAAAAAAGGAACTAAGGGCTTAGAATGGTTAGCATTGGTGGCCATCTCCCCCATGATTGAATTTGAAGGAGGAGATCTGAAATAATGAGCAAGGTTTTCCACCAAAGAGGTAGTAGTAGTATTGGCTATTTTAGGCTCATGGAAGGGTTTGGTTTACTAGATATTAACCAATAACTTCTTATTCAGGCTTTTGGGTCTATAGATCATCATGGCCCCTAAAGAAAAATTTTCATGAATGATATAAGGTCCTTCCCATAGTGTTTGAAATTTAGTTTGTTGTGGTATATGTGTGGGATTTCAATAAAGAACCTTGTCTCCTGGTTCTTTCCTAATCCATAGGTCATGATGTTGTTTGTTAAAGGCCTTGTGCAGTTCATTGGATGATAGTGTGGCTAGTCAATTTTCATCTAGCAAGTTAAGATTCATTAACCATTCTTTTTGTGCTAGATTGATGTCAAGCTTAAGGTCACATGCCATGGATAGTGTACAGAGCTCCACTTGAATAGGAAGAATTGGAAGTTTATTGTACACTAACTCATAGGGAGAGTAGCCTATAGGTAGTTTCAATGTGGAGTAGTATGCCCAGAGAGCATCATTCAGTTTGGTGCTCTAGTCCTACCTATACTTGCTAATGGTTTGTGTCAATATTTTTGTGATCTCCCTATTGGTGGCCTCAGCTTAAGCATTCGCTTGAGGATGATATGGTGTAGTTAGTTTGTGCTCAACTCCTAAGTGTTGCATTAACTTTCAAAAAGTTGAACCTATAAAGTGTGTACTATTGTCAGAAATAAGTGCATGAGGCATACCAAACCTATTTACGATTTGTTGTTGAACAAATTGTGCAGCAGTAGATGATGTACAATCCATAACAACGATTACTTCTACCCATTTTGTAAAATAGTCAACAATAATAATAATGTAAGCTTTTCCATTGGACATCAGTGTAATAGGCCCCATAAAATCAATGCCCCATATGTTGAAGGGTTCTAAAGGTTGAATCCATTGTTGCGGACCCTCCATTCTAGCAGTCATTCCCCCATCACGTTGGTAGCACTCACAAAATTGGATGAAATGATGAGCATCCCAGAACAATGTAGGCCAATAATATCCTATAAGCAAGATTTTTATGGCTATTCATCTTCCCACGTAATGACCCCCAAAAGGGCCCTCATGAGCGTCTTGGAGAACCCATAATTTATCTACATCAGGAACACACCATTGAACTAAGCCATGAGGACATATCTTATAAAGGTATCCATTTATTTCCATGAAATATTTGGCTTGATGAAGAAACTATTTTTTCTTTTTAACATCTAACCCTTGTGGTGTTTCTTGTGTAAGCAGATAAGTGAGAATGCTATTATACCAATTTGTATCAGTGGGTAAGTGATTGTTTATCACACTTGCAAAGAGGAGTTCATCAGGGAAATAGTTAGAAATTGGATATTCATCCTTTTTTTCATCCCATTGCAACCAAGATAAATGATCAACAACAACATTCTTGCTGCCTTTATGATCGATCATCATAAGATCACAAGCCATCATATGATGTGAGGGCTCACCATTGGTTTATTCATTAGGAACTGAATTACACTATGATCCGTATGTACAAATATCTTATAGTCTAATACATAGTGCCTAAATTTTTCTAGTGTAAACACCACAGCCATTAACTCTTTTTCCATTGTGGTGTAATTGAGTTGTGCACCAGTGATACTCTAACTAGCATAGTAGATGTAATAGGAACATTTTTGGTCATCTAACTGTGTAAGTATAGCTCCTAAGGCAAAGTTGGACACGTCAATCATTATGTGGAATGGTTTGGACTAGTTAGGAGCTTATAGAATAGGTGTTTCTACAAGCTTTTGTTTTAAGGTTTGGAAGGCTAGCTTACATTCCTTGGTCCATTCAAAAGGTACATCATTCTTCGTTAGTTCTACCAAAGGTTTCACAATCCTTGAAAAGTTCTCAATGAAGTGTCTATAATAGTTAGTATGTCCAAGGAATGATTATATGTATTGTACAATTTCAGGCTACCGAGTGATTCCTTGGATGACCTTAATCTTTTCAAGATCTAATTCTATCCTTGTTTGTGAAATATTATGCCCTAATACAATGCCTTCTTGGACCATTAAATGGCTTTTTTTCCAATTAAACCTTAAGTTAGTTTCTACACATCGTTTTAGTACTTGCTCTAATTGGTCCAATTCTTGTTCAAAGTCTACTCCATAGGTGGAGAAATCATCCATAAAGACCTCCATACCATTTCCTATTTGCTATTGAAAAATACTTAGAACCAAACATTGAAACGTTGCTAGGGCATTGCACAAACCAAAAGACCTTCAAGACTTGTGAACGTAGTCTTGGCGTCTTTTGGTGCTATTTGAATTTGATTATATCCATTGTAGCCATCTAAAAAACTGTAGTAGCAATGCCCTGCAATGGTATCTAAGACTTGGTCGATGAATGGAAATGGAAAATGGTCTCTAAATGTTGCCATGTTTAGTAGCCTAAAGTCTATACACACCCTCTATTTACCTCCCTTTTTGGGCACAATAACTAACAGACTAACCCATTCACTATTAACAAATGGACAGATGAACCCAGCTTTTAGAAGTTGTTCAATTTCTTCTTTAAACACTTACTTAAGCTTTGGGTTTAGTTACTTCTGTGGTTGTTGTCAAGGTTTCATGGAGGGGTTAGTGTAAATTCTATGTTCGCATATCCTAGGATCTATTTCAGTTAATTTGGGATATGACCAAGGAAAGGCTTTCGATCATTTGTTTACCATTTTCAGTAGTCTTTCTTTTTGTTGAGGAGCAAGTTTAGCATTAATGATTATTGATTTTCCATTTTTGAGAAATGTATATTCCATATTGGTGGGCAAAAATTTTAACTCAAGGGGCTTTTTCTTGAACTTGTCAGGGATTTCCAACTTCCCCTAATTGATATTTTCGATGTCAAGACTTGGAAGTTGACGATGGACTTGCTCTAATGTATCTATGCTCTCAATGTAGGTGCAAGTTAAGCTCTCAATTGGTTCCATGCATATAGTTGAATTGTTCTCTTGGTCAACTGTCAGCCATTGGGTGCCTTCCTATCTTGTGGTTGCTACATATAGGTATCTTTGTATGTTAGTTATTAGTGCACACTGGTTGTATGTAGGCAATGTTAAACATTGTACAAACCAAGAATTCTGCACACAATTACACCTTATGTCACTGTATGTGATGCATGGAACTTTCTTCTTCTCAATCTTTCCAAATGTATTTTCCTTTGATATTTTTAGGGAAAGATCACGTATTCCTAGGTGCATGTCAATTGTGCTTAGCCATGCTCTTCCCATTATGATTGGGAAGTCCCCCTTATAGTTGTTGACTTGAATCACTAGGAAATTAGCTAGATATGACCACCCACAAACAGTGGTGACAATGTCCTACACTAGTCCTAATGGGACAATGATGGACTGGTTGGCCAACTCTAAATGTATGTTACTCTTTTTTAGTGGAGGCAGGTTCTAGGCTTTGTACATTTCTTGAGAGATCAAGTTAACACCAAAACTTGAATCCAAAAGATCCTTGCAAGGTTTGTTCCTAGAAATTTGCAAATATATAAGAGGACTTCCAGGATTAGAGAATTTCCTAGGAAGACAGCTAGCTTTAATCCAATTGGTAATTGCATGAGTCAACATGATCGTGTGCATTAAGTATGGTTTTTGGTTCGAAGGAAGCTCCAAAGATTCAAATGGTGGTGAGGCATTTGGAAAAATTGTTGCTTGCGGTTACAAGGACTTAGTTGGACTATTGGTTCTAAAGAAAGGTCTCTTCTTTATGCAGTTGTCTGAACCAATAGTAGGCTAAGGGTTGATAGCCCTTGTAGTGTTACATTATTGCGGGTGGGTAGGGAGCTCACCCTGCATAGCTAAGGGTGGAAGAGGTGTAGTCGAATGAGAAGGATAGTACATTTGTGAAACCTCTCCTCTAGGAGAAGGACTTCTATAGTACTCATGGGTTTAGTAGTGGGACTAAGGAGTAACGTGACTAGTAGAGTCACGTGGAGAGATTGGCTACTACACGTAGTATCCATACGGGTTAGGTTGACGGTAAGTGTACTATTGTCATGGTGGTGGCATTCCCCATGATTGTGAGTGTTGCCACTATTGATACTATTCATTTGGTTGTGGTGGAGTTCCACTTGGGTAATATGTCAAGGGTTGGTGAAATTGTTTTGGGCTACCTTGAGGATAGGGTAACCTTTAGAGTGTTTACCGTCTATTTAATCGTGGGTTTAGTGTTTACACCCCAAACTTTTGTAGATGTGAGATTATTAGGCAACATCCCTTAGGATGGTCATATTGACATATCTTACATTCACCATCATTGTCTGTATCCGAATCCACAACCTCTTCAATGATGACAGCTTTGCCCTTAGCTTTGTTACGTGCATATTCAGTTTCCTTCTTTTTTCTCCTTTCTCAGTCACTACTTGATTCCCTAGAATCCTATACTATTTTGAGAATGGTTTGAAATCTATTATCTAGGGATTTCCACATTTGCTCCACCTTTTTTGATACTTTTGATGCAAGTTTTTGAATGGACAAAGTTTTCCTATTCACCATCTCTTCAAGCGGTGACTCTTCTATATCCTCACAAAATCTAACTTCTTTTGGAGGGAAGGTTCACTGTTGTATTCTTCTGCACTCTCTCTTTTTCTTAACTCTCCTTTCTCCTTGGAAAATTTCTTCCACAATCTTTATACTTGATGGGCTCTAAGCTTGGATAGTCTTTCTTGGGCATAAGTCCCAAGGGTTTTTCATGTTTTATGCCTAAGTCCATCTACAAGATGGCATAGTAGTTCCCTTTGCGAGTAATCATGGCCAGTGCAATGATGTAATAATGCATAATATTTTCCCATGGTAGCATTCAAGGGTTTTTGTTCTCCTTGTTTTCATCCTTGGATTTGCTTTCATAGGTTGGACACTTGGGAGTACATTTGATACTTATCATTGAACAGTTCTAACATGGTACTCCATTAGCAAATGGATTTTGGTTCAAAGGATTGGTACTAGCTTTTTGCTTCCTTGATCAGTGTACATGGAAATAACTTGAGTTTTTCCCACTTTTTTTCTATGTTTTGCAAGGCACATGCATCATGAAATGCTTGCAAATGATTTTGAGGATTAGCATTGTATCCCCCTTCAAATCATAGGATATTGTTCATGTCCAATCTTTTGATCCTGCTATCTTTTTGGTGCCTTGTTGGAATTCTAACCACCTCAGTTATATCTAGCATACTTTGGCTAGCGAGTAGGGGTTCATTGTGATCATGTTGTCTATGGCATCTATGATGCCTATGTTGTTCCCTACTCTCCCTCCTTTTACGGTGTGTTTCTCTAGAATGCCCTCATTCCCTTTCTCAACTATTTTATCTATTATTCCTATTTTTCCTACCATTATCCTCAGGGTTTTTCCCTCTATGACTGTGTTCTGATCCTGAAGGAGAGGGGAAAGGAGATGATGAAGGTGAAGAGGAAGAAGGACCGTCACCATGATGGTGCCTACTACCTTCTCTTCAGTGGTCATGGTCTCGATTGCGGTTACGATCAAAATGTGTATCTTTGTAATGTGTTCGTGTTTATTTTTCAAACCCTTTGTGTCCATCAGTACTAGAATCTGGGTTATGGATAGTTGAGTAAAGATTCTGATACACAACCACTTGATCGAAGTCAACTGGAGGAACATCATTTTGTGGAAGACCTCCTGAGGTAGGTTCACCATCCTCATTTTCACTTAGGACATATGAAACATCCTAAGACCACATCTTCTTCATAGATTTATGATGTCTCTCTTGTTGTAAGTCCCTTTGATGTTGTGCCTTTGTGGGTTGATACTCTCTCAAGTTGTGTTCATGCACAACGTACTCTTCCTGTAAGTGTTGCATACCAATTCATGTGAGAGCACAAAGAAGCATGCTTGGGATTGAACAATTGGGAGGTAACACTATGTTACCTTCTAAATCACACCAATGTAGTTGTTCATCCTGGTGGAGGATAAAGGTAAAGTTTGGTATATACTCATCAGGATGAACGTATACCACACGAAACTGTTAGGGCACTGGTGGGTCATCATGTGTACTACACCTCCAATTATTCATTGTGTCAGAGCTAGGCAGTGAAACACTCTCATAGGAAGAAGGAGACATGATTAATTCTTCAGTGTGGGACACTTTTCTCTTCTCTTTTCTAATAATTTTAAGATAACCAACCCTAAGGGTTCATTCCAGTGATGGGAAGATTCCTAAGTTCTAATTAATGCATAGACAACAAAGTCCTCGGCAATGGTGCCAATGATGAGTGGTGGGGTACCCCTATGCTTAACCATGTGGATACAAGCGTTACACGTGATTTGGTTGAACTCCAAGGATTAAGTGCTTATGCACCTTCACAGAACAAGGATGGGTTAGGCGATTGTTGTCTTCCCAAGCTTACTCGTATGGCATAATTGTATGGTTAAGTAAACTTGAGATATATGATTTTTATGCTTTTTTTTTGTTTTATGTCTTGGTGCTAAAGAGGGAAGAAGTGAATTAATTGAATAACTAATTTAAATTAACTAATCAGCTAGGTCCTAACTAGTCCTAACCCCAGCATCTGCTCCCACTTTCCGTACATATCCTGAACTAGTGTAACACTCCTGGGATTACCAAACGCTAATCGTTATTGGGTTACCAAGTGTTCCACACATGCTCGAAGTGGTCGTACTAAGTGTTCTTACTTGTGAACATTAATTAATAAATAAAAGAAACATTAATTAACTAATGAAAGAATTAAAGAACTGTAAATAGCATTAAGGGTAAGAGATAAGCTATTTTGAATGCTGCAAGGTTATCACAAAGTTTGTCTTTATTTCTGGACACAAGGTGTGCTCAAGTACACAATGCTCAAATAAAGATCTATTTGCTTTATGAGTCCTACTATGGGCACTTAGAAATAATTCTAACTCTGAGAAAAAGAAACGTCAAGAGTTCGGGTAAGGGACTAAGAACTAACTACCAAACCAAGTGTGCCTGCCTCTTAGGCAATAAGATAGGTCTCAATATCAGATATTTGATATTGCTTGGCAAGATCCGATATCGCAGACTCGATATTGTGGATGCAATATCGTGGCTCATCATAATTTATAGTAATTTAATAAATGAATTAATATTAATTTACTTTTTTGTTGTTCATATTATTTGAATTGATTTTATACTAGTACAAAAACTTATAGGTAATAGTAGAAGAAATTATATATTTTAGGCCTTTAATACAAAGATAAAATTAAATGGTATTGGTTTTACTGAGGAGACATTATTACATTTTATAAATAATTCAACCTATATATCAAAACTTGGATGGTCATACAAGTTCCTACTAATTGAGGTTTGTGAGAATAAAATGATATCTTTCTTAGTTAATTATGTACAACTATGAAAGCTCATAAGCGAATGTAAAAAATAAGGAAAATTAGTAAATAAGATAGTTCACTACCTCTTTTATGTTATTAAACCTATTTATCTATAGAATATAGGACCTTATAAGTTTTTGTTCCATGATCTTGAGAAAAATTAAATGATATGTTTACCATGCATGGATACTTAGGTTACTTTTAAAGTAAAATGATACATCTTTTCATCAATTATGCACATTCATGAATGTTCACATTTGAGATAACTTTTCTTATATGATAGGAAACCTTTGATATGTTACTTTTGGTCTATCATGCATGGTCATGTGCATTTCAGTTTTCTTAATTATGCTTATTTATATGGATATTATTAAGTGCAATGACTAGAAAATTTATTGCTAGAAAAATGGAAAATCATAGTGCATAATAGCTTAACTCTAGGATCCATGGGCCTCAAAATGATCTAGAGCTCCTTAAAAGGTCTTGCCAATTGCTTGAGTACTTAGGAGGTTTATTACCAAGATGAAACATAGATAAAAATGTATAAGAAATTGCGTGACAAACAAAGCCTATGTTGAAATATAGCTGCAAAAAATAATGAGGAAATGTTCCAAAATAATGTACATAATTTATATTAATCCTATGTAAAATGTAGGGTTTAGAGAGTACAAAATGTGGAACTACAATTGTTCCACAGTTTGAAAAATGTAATGAAAATCTGGCTTATGGGTGAGTAGCGTATGTCTTACAGTCCTCTCAAATGTGTCTAGTTCACCCATTCGATATGTTGCAATAGGATTGTAGTGCTTCCAAAAATCTACTCTTGCAAATGGCTTTGGACTCTTAGATCTCTCTCTTGCAAAAGTTTCAAGTTTGAAAGAGTTGCAAAAATCTCAAAAGTCCTTAAAATGATGCAAATCTTGGTTTAAGTAGGCCATGAATTCACTAATTCTTTGTTGACTTGATTCTGGTTGATTTTTGATAAATTTTTCCAGCATTTTGAAAGCTTTTGATGGCCAAGATTTGCAACATGTAGTGTACCAACATTTTGGACCTGCTGAGCCTAAAATACCAATGTGTATGATACTTTTCACCATACAAAACTGTAGTGTATGGACCACTAATGTATTAAGTTTTTCTTGCCCAATTTGGTGGCATATTTGTGTTATTTTCATGGACCAAATTCCAACATATGAACCACCAATGTTTTTGGCTTTTGTTACCAAATTTAGCAAGGTATGAACATTTTGGACCTCTACATGTTGGTATAAATGAAATTCCAGCTTGTCAGTTGTAAATTTCATTTAACAAATTAAAAAATGTTGAGAAATTTGCTGAAACAAGGCCACATGTTAGGATTTTTAGTGAGAAACAAGGAAATTATTTTTTTCTTTAAATTCCCATCAAATTATAATGAAAATCTTGGCTACTGAGATTTTTATCTATTGCATGAATTTTCTTTGAGATTTTTCATTTGTTCCCTCTTTATTAATGTTCAGAGGATTGACCTAAGAGGCATCAACAAAGAATGCAAAACATTATCATGGATGCATCATCAATGCTTACTTTTCATACTCAATTTGGTAGTTATCAAATCATGCCAACAAGTGTTCACAAACATGAAATGGGATCAGAATGGACTAGCAAGTATTTGGGATGAGATGTTGGTAACATGGGTTATCAAAAAATGATTACATGGGCTAATAAAAAATTACAAATGTTGACATCATGGTTGTGATATGGAAATGACATGCTTGTTAAATAAGGAGGTCTTCATGCTTCTTACTTGAACTTTTGGTTACTTTATTATGTGTTAGAGGAACTAGCACTTTATTCTTGGGCTTCTTTGGCCACTCAGCTTCTTCCTTTTTGTTTAGATCCATTTTTTTTAACCTTAGGCTACGTTGGCCTCTTGGCCTTCTTAGCATTTTACCCCTCTTTTTTTTTTGGATAGGGGTGAAGCCTTCTTTGGGCTTTTATGCCAAGACCACATTTTACTTTGTTTTCTAATTGAATGATATGTGTTATATTTAATGAACTTAATCTATGGAGCTTGTAAAAGAGGATGTCACATGACCTTTATGCATGAATGTTGAACATAGGTTTGTCATTGTTGGCAAGGTAAGGAAGGTTACAATTTGGCTATGAGATTATGACTTAGGAGGGATAATGGAGATGGTGTGAGGTAAGCATTGTTGGTAAGATCAAACAACCTAATTGAATTTTGTGTATCAATATTACATGTTGATTCACTACAATGATGAATCACACCTCGATGATGACTCTAGGCTTATCTTGGAAGCACAACTCCAAGAGAACTTGGTGCAAAATACTATAATAATAGATAAAAATAAGACAACATAAGGCCAAAACATAGTAAAAAAAAGGATAAACAAGGCCAAAATAAGGTCACTACAAGGTGAAGCAAGGTAAAACCAACAAAAAACAAGGTAAAATAATACTACAATGAGGAAAAATATGGCTAAACACGGTTAAAACATGGTAAAATTAAAGAAAATAAGATAGATTAAGATGAAACAAGGTAAAGTTAGGTTGAAAATAATAATATTTGTTTATTTTATGATTAAAATAAACAAAAATCTAATGAAAATAAGTTAGAAGTTCCCAAAATAAGTAAAAATTTGGTGCAAACTGGCTGTAAATTGTTAAATTAATTGAAAATCTAGAGAAAATAGGCTGTAAACTATTAAAATAAGTAAAAAAATTAGTAAAAATTGTTCAAATAAGAAAAAAACTTATAAAAATAGAAAAATCTCATAAAAATAGGTTGTAAACTACCAAAATAGTATTTTTTTGTTGCCAAAATAATTTAAAATATTAAAATTAATGTTACCAACATGTGGATACTAAATCCTCAATGTGTAAGCCTATTTGCATGGATTTTTAGTACTTAAAAATTTTGGTAAGTTTTTTCGAAGTTTAGTAGGACCTCTAGGCAACATGTGGTCAAATTTAGTATTGAAAATTTCTAATTCCATTCCTCACATGTTGGTACATGGGTTTTCAACATGTGAAATTTGGGCTACTAATTTGTGAATTCCCAAAGGTGGTTTCTAGAACCTAGAAACTTTCCTATTTTGTCACATATGTTGGCCATTCAACATGTGAGATTTGGGATGGCAAATTTGTAGGCCTACTCCTCACACATTGGCCCTCCAACATGTGAGATTTAGAGTGGAAAATTTGTAGGCCTACTCCTCACACGTTGGCCCACATATTAGCATATGGTTTTCCAACATGTGAGCAAGGCTTATGGTTCCATACATAGGTCATAATGTTAGCAAGTGATTTTCCAAAGTGTGAGCAATGCCTATGGTTAGATACATTGGCCCATACATTAGCAAGTGGTTTTCCAAAACATGAGATTAGAGGTAAGAAATTTGCAAAAAAAACCCAACATACAATGCTTGTTTCTCCTTCTATTTTCTTGAGTCAACATGTAGCCCAACGTATAACATTTATTGAGGTGCATGAGAATATGTCATAGGTACCATAGCTTGGAGGATGAAATTATAGATAGGCACACTGGTGACAAGACATGACATGCAATAGTGATGATGGAAGAGCCACTACAGAGGGTGGTATGGATAACAACAAAGATTTTGTTTTTAAGGCTATGGCCCAAACAATCCTCCTTGGTGGAAAAGGCAAGGAATGATAGCTAATGATGTTGCCAAGGGTTTTAGTGGGCCACAATGTAAGTTGCACAAAGAATGTGTGGTAGATAGTGCATAGAAGAGCAACAAAAATAGCGATGGATGGAAATGTGGTGCATGGAAATGAACATGGTTGCATAAACACATTTTAGTTTGAGGAAAAATGATTAAAATTGTTTAGCATTTACAGCACAACACAAATTAATATGAGGCATGTAGTAGTAGTAAGTTGTCTCATCGTAATCATTAGTCTAGATATATGTTTGGTGAAGACATTTGAATTAATATGCCAAGTCTTGTTTTGCAAGTGATTTTGCAAGTGGGTAATAATTGTAATCCCCATAATTCTTAGAAACTAGTTGTAGTCATAACAAGCCCAATAACATAGATACAATCATAAGTAGGCTCAAAAACTTAGTAATGCAAAAAGTAGCAATTTCCATTGATCTTGTCATAGTACTAAAAATATGACAATGATGTCACTCTATGTAAAAAGATGGATTGATTGTAGTTTTCTTTGTTCATTAGTTTTTTACTTTCATACTTTATATCTTGCTGTAAGGACAATCCATCCACACTTTTGGAAAATTGCAACTAAGGGAGTGGTGTTTGATGAAAACCATGGAAATTATGTAGTACAATTGATTAATGATTTAGTTTATCCCTACTAAATTGAAGATCACTATTTAATTGACATTGTGCTCACTTGTGTAATATTTTTCAATATTTCTTCTAAATGTCCAAGTTTTTTATGTCAAGCCTTTGATGAAATGTCTAGTTTTGTCAGGCTTGATTTATGATGTTATCTTGTGTTGTTATGATCTAATGTTTTGCTTTGTTTTGGTTCAAAGGTCTTTGGTGATAATAGTAACAACGATGGTGATAATGTTGTTGATGATGATCCTCCTTCTCTTTATGGACTCATTTTTGGCCACTGTTATATATGTTATGTTTTTGTTTTTGTCAATTATTATAGCTATTTTTGGCTATCATAGCCCTAGAGATCATGTATTATTTTTATTGTTTTATGTTGCACAATGTAACTATCACTATGGAAATTTATTTTTTTGCTACTGTAACACATTATGACTATGGCTAATTGTTTTGGTTTTAAATTTTTAAACATTTTTTTGTTTTATATTTTTGTGTAAACTTAAATAGTAAAAGAAGACCCCAAGATAAGGTGAAAATGAAAGACAAGGTCATGAGGTAAAATTAATGCAATAAAGTTATAAAAGAAAGAAATAAACATTAAAGTAAACATTATAAACACTACATGATGTAAACAAGTAATAATGTATAAATAATGAAAAGAAGAGAAGGTCATATGTTTATTAGTTTTAGGCCCTAGCAAACCATGGTCTTACCAGTTTTAGGTCTAGGAAGGCTATGGTATTAGTAGTTTTAGTCTTTGATAGGTCATTGTCTTACTAGTTGTAGGCCTTGATGGACGACTATCTTGCTAGTTTTAGGCCTTAGTGAGCCATGGCCACACTTGTCTAATAAGTATGGGATAAAGTCCACAGAGCTTATAAGGATAATATAAACAATGAAACATGATACAAGGCTACAAAATTAAGCAAATGGTTATTGATAAAGGAGAGGATAAGATGATTAATATGGATTTATAGCTTGATATATTATAGATCAAGGAACATATTTTTTATGATCCTAGTTTCACCATTCCTCTCATTCAATATGGTAATTGACAGGTGTTTTCATTAATCATTTAATGTTGTAGGTTTAATGTTGTTAACATTGTCATTGTTTTTGGCCTTAGCTTAAACGTTAGGAATTTTATCCTAAAAGTCCACCTCCAAAACTTGGACAATGTTGACATTTTTAATAGATGGTAGAAATGTGTTGTCCCCACAAATGAAAGTTTCATCATCCTCATATGGTAAGTGAATCTCTTGATGTATAGGAGATGAGACTACTTGATGCTTCACTAACCATGTCTCTTTAACCACTAGAAAATTGGTAAACCTAGGGAATTGTTCTCTAGCTACAAAGTCCCAAATGATAGAACCTCGTACTAGTACTCATGATTTGTTGAATGACTTGAGTGTAAAGGTAGAGATTTCTTGTATGTTTTTAGTTAAGTATTACTTCTCAACAATGGTAAATGGTATCACATTGGTTGCTATCCTATCATCCACATGAACACAATGAACCTTATACCTACCAACACATATGATAATGAGGAGAGAAGCACATATAAATTTTTAATATCATGAGTCAATCTTCACCTCACTAATGTGAAAGTTTAGCATGGATTGATGTCTACTTTCCCTAAGAAAAGTTTGCTCAATGACATAATGAATAGATTCTTTGTTAGCATGCATGTATTTGCTCATAAGAATAGAACTCAACATTTAGAAGTCATGATTAATTCATATAGCTTCAATGACATGTTCATTTATTTAAGGGACTATTTGGCTTATTCCATTTTTGTAAGGAAATTATTTCCCTTGAAGTGTGATCTTTCAGCCTTGATGATCTTGATTTCCTTCATTCTTCCTATAGTGTTTAGCTCAGGTTTCAACATATGTGCATTGGTCTTCCTGTCCATGGATATAGGTAATCTTGGTATAGGTCTTGATGGGTCAACTTGTTTCCAAGCCTTTTGTTGTTGGCTATCTTCAGTGGGCTTAGTTATTGGTTTGTTGATAAATTGTTTTTGTTGCCTTTGTGGTGATGGTTTCTTATTAATTATTGATTTTTTAACCACTATAGGTAAGATTTGGTCATGATTTATCATAGGTTTGTTTGTGCATGTTGGAGGGACCCTAATGATGAATGGTTTCCTAGAATTAGAAGGGTTGGTAACACATTGTTTGGATTATGATGTTGATACCACTAAAGGTGAAACACGTACAACAAAAGTATTTTTAGGGGTCAGAGATGGTGGTACCTTGATGATGAAGGAGGTTTTGGGCTTTATGTTTTTAGGCTAAGTACTAGTTGATGATACTTTGATGACAAATGGTTGTCTAGGAGGATTAGACTATTTGGCTATTGTGAATGAGGCTATGATGTAAGAGTTGTTATTAGTGTTTGGAGAGTTGGGATCATTCAATACTAGCTCTCCATGATCAATCATCTTCTAGAGGTCATCTTTAAGGGGTAAGTAGAAATTAGTATCATGACCAGCTAGTTCATGGTAATGGCAAAACCTATTATATCTAAAGTACTTTGGTGGTCTTGGATCATCTTTGGTTACTACTATTGGATCTCTAGCTATTTTGCAAATATTATCATGTCTCTTACTAGCTTCCTTAGATAGTTACTTATGTTGAATATGGTTTTTTTTAGGCAACTATTCTAGGAGCTCATAAGGCTTCATAGAAAACTTTCTATTTTTGATCCTATCCTTGTGCTCAAATTTTTGTCTTAGCTAGTTGAAAGCATATAAAGTGGATGATTGAGATGGGTTAGATGACATGTTACATGGTGGTGATCTTCATCTTTTTATTTTTGTTTTTATTTTTTTTTCTGACTCTTTTGTTATAAGGGCCATAATTGTTTTTTCTTGCTTAATTCTCTTCATATATCTCCTTGCATGTTGATTTTTATAGGCCATATCATTACTAGCCTTAGTTTTTTTCTTGATGTTTTTAATTTGTCAAAAGGCTTGGCTTAGTGATCAGGACTCTAAGTAGTAGAGCTTTAACTTAATAAATAAATTTATTTACCGCTCCTTTCAAGATCATCAAAAGGTGGCTTTTAGAGATAGACTCTAGAATCTCATTGATCATTGAATTCCATCTTTGAATGAACCTTTAGATTGCTATAAGTGGACCTTGCTTCACCTTCATAATTTGGTCCAATGTTGTATTTGGCTTCAAGTTGTATAAGAAGCCAATGACAATTTGATTTATTAAGTATTCAAGGAAGGATATAGAATCTCTAGGTGAGGTTTGATATTAACCTAGAGCCTTTCCTTTGAGGGACATAGGAAAAATCCATAGTATTTGTGAGGAAAAGCTTGTAATATGAGGCACTTAGAATGGAAGGTGATAAGATGTGCATTGTGATCCCTTTCACCATTGTATTTGATAAAGTTTGGAATTGACATGGCCATGGGTAATGTGATTTGGAGGATGGTGGGATTGATAGGATCATTTTGGTAAAATTCCATGACTATTACCATTTGGATTATACTAGCTTTAAGCTTTTGTAGCTTTGAGATGAGGTCCTAGATCATTTGGAAGCCTTGATCCAAGCCTTGGGGCATCCTTGTAGGCTATGGTATTTATATTGATGGCTACGGATGAGGTTGAATAGCTTGAGGCCACATAATGAACATTAGTATAGATAGGAGAGTTTGTATAACTACCATCGTAACTTATTAAATAGGGAGAAGGATGTTTAAGTTGGGACATAAGGGATGAAGAGAAAAAATGGGGTATAGAAGGCTAGTAAGGCTTGGGATCTCAAAGAGGGCCCTACTGGTATGATGAAAGGGGGTGATGTAGTAAACCACTAGTGATGGTCGTACTGATTAAGGTTGAGTTGTAAAGGACATAGTTGTAAAGAATAAGGTGGAATGTAAAGCTAGTTGAGATTGATATGTTATGATTAGTGGTATCAAGGTAAACATTAAGGCAAATAAGAAGGTAGTCTGAGAAGCTTAGTTCATAGAAGAGACATGAGATGTTGTGTTTATTACTGAGATAGGGGGTGCAAAGTTGGGAGTGGTTACTTGGAAAATAGATCTTTGCAAGAGGTCCCCTAGGAATGTATCTGGTTCATACTTAGCTCCAAACTCATTTTTTCTCTTGGTCTTATTCCAAACTAACTTCCTCACTTGCCTCATCTATGTCCACTAGTTGTGCCAACATGTCAGTATGAAATTGCGTTAGTTTGATTTGTTCATAGGAAGAGTGAATATACTCTTGCTCGTTCTAGTGGATAATATCAAACTAATATTTTATATCAAGAATGAGAATGATAGCTTGGATTTTTGCACAAATGAAGTTGTAGTACTCTTCATTGATACTCACATAGGATGGATCTTGTCCTAGTTGTCTAAGGGATTGTTTGCACTCTACTACAATTGGATCCATAGGATTATAGATGCAAACAACTTCTTGGTTGAAGGCCATATATACTATATTGTGTGGTAAGATAGTTGAATAATGAAAAGACATAAACTATGTTAGAATAAAGCATTGGTCAATTATGTCAAAGGTTTTAAGGTTTCTGGTTGTTTTGTTTTTGTTTGAACAAGCTTTAGCTTGTAGCATATAAACTTATAGCATGTGAGGCTTCAACATGTGAAGCTTAAGCTTATGAGGCTTTGGTGTGTGAATATTTATCTTATGATGCTTCAATGTGTGAAGCTTTAGCTTGTGAGCCTTTAACATATGAAATCCTTAATATGTGAGACTCCCAACATGGGAGACTACATGTTGTGAAAGTTGTAGCTTGTGGAGCTCTAATGTTTAAGAGATCCAATGTATGAACTATAACTATAATGAAAAATTTAAATTTTTTCAAATCCTTCTAACATGTGTGACAACATTGGGGAAAAATGAAATGGGTTTTAGCATGTGTGGTGAAGTAGAGAAAAATTGTAAACTACAACTACAAACAATAAGTAAGACAACATATACTGTAATTGCAAAAATTTAATCTTTGAATTAAATGCATAGTAAACAAAGGAAATGTTGCACCCTACAACTGTAAAAACTAATTTTTAAACTACCAAGAGTAGGGATTTGAGGGCACTACAATAATAAAAATTAGTTTTTATTTTGAAATTTTGACTTGTAGGAAAGAGGATCGACATTGCAAACTACTATAAAAAATAATGATGAAAATTCTTATTCTAGAAAAACTAGTTTTGAGCTTACATGTTGGATTTTGGAAAAATCCAAAATAATTTTTAATAGTAAAAACAAGTAGTCAAACATTCATTAAAATAGGCTTTGAAAAAAAATATAGGTGGAGTCTCTCCTTCTAGTGCTAAAAACTATAATGATTAGAAAATTTAGTGCTAGAAAGTTGCAAATCCTAGTGCATAATAGTTTAACTCTAGGATCCATGGGCCTCGAAAGGATTCAAAGTGGCTCAAATGGTCTTACTAATTACTTGAGGAATTAGGGTGTCTATAACAAGAATGAAAGATAGATAAAACATGTGAGAAAATGCATAACAAAATGAGCCTACGCAAAAATATAGTTGTAGAAAATAATGAGAAAATGTTCCAAAATACTACAAATAATTTGTATTAGTTTTATAAAAAATGCAAGGTTTATAGAGTACAAAATGTAGAACTACAATTGTTTCACAGTTTCTTGAAAAATGCATTAATCTTAGGCTTGTGGATGGGTAGTGTATGTCTTGCAGTGCTGCCAAATGTGCCTAGTTCACTTGTTTAGTATGCTACAATAGGATCTCGATACTTCTAGCAATCTACTCTTGAAAATGGCTTTGGACTCTCAGATCTCCCTCTTCCAAAAGTCTAGTTTAAAAGAGTTAAAAAAATCCAAAAAGTCCTTAAAATGATGCAAATCTTAGTTTAAGTAGGCCATGAATTTGCTGATTCTTTTTTGACATGATTCTAGCACTTTTTTGAGAAATTTCTGCAACATTTTGGAAGCTTTTGGTGGCCAAAATTTGCAATATGTGGTATACCAACATTTTTTACTTTTTGGGCTTAAAATACCAATATGTATGGCACTTTTCACCACCAAAAACTATATCATGTGTGCCACCAATGTATGAAGCTTTTCCTACTAATTTTAGTGCCATATTTGGGCTATTTTCATGGCCCAAATTTCAACGTGTGGGACACCAAAATTTTTGGCTTTTTCTACTAAATTCGGTAGCATATTAAGATTTTGGACATCCACATGTTGGCATCATTGAAATTCTAGCTTGTGGGCTATAAATTTCATTTTACACATTAAAAAAATAACCAAAACGTGTTCGAAACAAGGCCACAAGGTAGGATTTTTAATGGGAAACAAGGCAATTGTGTTTGCCCTTATATTCTCATCAAATTATAATGAAAATCTTGGCTATCGACCTTTCTATCTATCCCAAGAATTTTCTTCGAGATGTTTCCTTAAGTAAATGTCAAATTCTTTTACATATGTATGGACATATATTAATTTGGACAATTTGAAAATTTGTATATTAATATTCAACTAGATAGACATTATGAAAAAAATTACATTAGTAACTTTATAATCTCTTAGGATGTGTTTCTTTTTCATATATGGTTTCTTAAATTTCATGAACTAGTTCATATATTGAATGCATCTTTGAAGAATAAATGATCTTAACTATTCAATTTTAATAACAATGTAATTTTGACTAATTGTATGAAAAGAATTTGCAACATATTACTTCACTTAAACATTCAATTTTCAATACTAGATGACATGTTTTATTACAATTATACTTTATTCATTTGCTACTAAATGAATGTACTTGTCCTTCTATGTTTTGTTACTTCTTGTTCTTATTAAAGTTTATGAAAGATAGATAAATAATAAAATTGCAATGGATACTACAAAATACAAATGATTGGTAAGCATGATAATTAGGTATCTAAAAGTTAATAATAAATGAATAAGTACTATGAGTATGCTAGAAAAAAGTTAATAATAAATGAATAAGTACTATGAGTATGCTAGACATACTAATAATCCTACAAAGGATGCTGAAAAATACAAATGATCAACATCCAAGAGATTTCATTATATAGAAGTTAATAATAAATGAATATGTAATATATTGAAAAATAACTAACTTGTAATGGATATGAAAAACTAAAAATGATCAGCATGCAAGAGGTTTAGATAAATATAATTTAATATGGAATGAATATTTTCTTATTTTAAATTGACACATTATTTTATAGCATCTTTTTTTATTTTTTGAGGTGTTATTTTTATATGCACTTGGACTACTTGCATATTAGTCAACATACAATTGAATTGAATCATAATTTGGAAAAGATAAATTACATCACCTAAAAATTATACTTGCAATTAAATAAAAGGTAATGTTGGGAATGAACATATACATGGTTTAAACCAATGAAATCATTATAGATATACATTTTCATGGTTTGTGGAGCACAAATTTTTTTTCAATGATACTGTAATTTACTGTTTATGATTAAATTATAAATAGATGATAAAGAGTAGGCCAAACTATTTCTAGTGTTAAAAACATAAATAAAATGAGACCTAGCTAGATCACTAGGACGGAGCAAGGTGACTTTAGTTTACTAGAGATCATGATTCAAAGTTGTTAATAATGTAGATAGATAAACCCTAATTACTATAGACCACAATTTGAATAGAGATTAACCATATCTAATTCTCATTCGATTTTTTACAACAAAATTTTTTTTCCACTATAGTATGTTCATATTCATATCCTACTCTATGTATAATTATTTCTAAAAAATAGACCACATGGTTCTATTTTATTGACAATAGAAACAAATTATTTCCATCATGTTCTAGAATAGAAGGATTTGTTTGGAAGCAACAATAATGTTCTAGAAGAGAACTAGAAAAATTTATATTTAACCTTATTTTAAGATATATTCCAAAGAAAAAATAGTCAAAATAAATTATGAGGAATAGAAAAAATAGATAAAACATTCTTATTTTATATATTTTGGCATTACATTTAACCATTTATTCTATAGTATTTGCTACAAGTATATTTTTCATATTAGAAAAAATGCATCTACTATGATATGAGATCTTACTCATTTCCACCATAAGTTCAAATAGTTGTCATTATCACAAAATGCATAAAATGGAATTTATATTTATCTACTTTAATAAAATCACCAAAGAATCATTCATTTTATTTACATAATTCATTTTTACTAGAAATCATGATCTGAAAGAATAATTTTTGGCAATACACATTTTTCATTTCAGTTGGCTTGGTTCCTATTAGTCAATTATACGATGTTGATACTAACCACTACTAATCCACTACTTAGCCTTGTATGTGTCTCATATATCATCAAGACAATTGCTTGTTGTTGAAATGATTTTGCTTGTGTCTTTTGCAACTTCTTCCACATCTAAATCAATCACTATCCACCAAGATCTGATAGCTAAGATAACTCTAACAATAATAAAAATCAAAATATGCATCAAGAAGAAACATTAGCATTATATCTAAGAAAGAATTTTAAATAAAGAACAAATCTACTACCTTCCTGAACCAACAAGATATTCCTTGTTAACAAACAAACCTCTCAAGATCTCAAGCACAAAGCACTAATAATCTTAAGATAGAAGAAGAATTAAATGAAAAATCATGGTTGAGAGAGAAACCCATAACCTACTTATACAAAACAAATTACACATTTTCATACATGAATCTTAAAAAGTTCCAACTTTTAATAGATTCAAAATAAATATAAACATCATCTTTAGTAGGACCCACATCCAATCATCCTATCCTTATTCAAAGACAACAATGTTAGCATCATAAGATAATAATATAAATATAAAGAAACATAAAATCTCATATTAATAACCAACACAAAGGGATGAAACCTATTAAATAGAAATCATGTTAGTAGGATCTCAAGCCAAATTAACCCATAATTAAGTCTCATGTAGCATATACTATTAATGATGTCTCAAGCCACTAAAGATAATGATCATGCGATTATAAAATCTCATGTCAAATATCAACATAAATAAGTGAAATGTTTTAAAGAAAATCAAAGTACAGTTACACCAATTATTAAGTCTCATACCAAAATAATAAAATAATAATCAAATAGCATAATATCACATATTATAAAGAAATAAAAAGTACAAAACTCTCTATTAAGCCAAGTTCAAATTGCAAAATCAATGTTATGGTAAAAGGCAAAAATGCTAATCTTTCTAGAAGCCCTAGGAGTGTTAGAGTATATGTTCATGATGTGTGTAGTAAATTAAGAATAGATACTCTATGATTATGCTATATTATATTCACTTACCATATTTAGATTAGTTAGGTTAATATTTTAATAATAAAAAATATAATTATATATATTAATCATACTTAACCATACAACTTGAGTCCACATAAATATGGTTGAAAAGGCAACAATCAACATCTTAGCACTTGATTATCTAAAATATCTAACTAGTTCTAAGTTTATAGAATTTAACCAAATCGTGTATGAACATTTGTGATTCATATGGTTAGGTGTAAGATTACTTTACCACTCATCCCCTAGGATCTTAGATTTATTAATTATATGTTTATGGTAAGATAAATTAGCATAATGATATATCTTGGCATAATATGATCTATATTATGTTGTATATTGCTAATAAACTATGCTAGTATTTTCTAACATCTTTTTTATACTTATGTTTATGATTATGCATTTTTAGATTTGAACCCTTAACTTCTTATTTATATGTATTTTTGATACACTGGTATTTTGGTTATAATTGGTATCTCATGGTGTATTTCTTATAAGCTTGTGTATAATGTATTTTGATCAATCCTTATGTATTAGTAAGGTTTAAACCTTGCACCTCTTAGTAAGTTTACATGTTTTATTATGTCTTATGGCTCATAAGATTTGGATCTTGGAGGTTACTCTTATGACATATTTGAAAATATTATTATTTTTTATAGATTTTCTTGATTATTATTTCTTAGTATTTACTACTGTTTGGTGTCTCTAGTATAGGGATAGGTTAGAATGATCGTGGTGGTCCATTTCTAGTATTTTACTTTTATTTTATTTATATATTTATATTTTTTTATTCTAAGGTTTTAAAATAAAGTAAGAGTATTGTTATGAGACATATTACATAGATATTTAAAATTTATTCCAGTTATTCTTTTATTTCATCTTGGAAAACATTTTTTTGGCAGGTGAGCTTATTCTCATGTTATCTTAGAATCTTGACTTGTTGGTTGACCACTAGATCCTTCTTGTGGATACATGTTAAAAAATATATTATTAATTTTTCATTCTTTGATTTGTCTAAACCCTACCTCTTGTGGCTATAAATACCTAGCAGTGTTGGCTATCCTGGCATTAGTTATTCATAATGCTCTTTTTTATTTTCATGCTCATGGCTATGTGTGGCAAAGGTCTTGGCGATTTTTAGATCTAAACCTATTCTTTCTTGGTGAAAATTTACTAATCTTTCAAGGTAAAGAAAATGTTATTTCTTGTATTAATTTCTATAGGCAACTTTTTCAATTTGGATCTACTTACCTTATATTTAGTCCTTAGTTTCTAGTACTAATCTAACACATGTTATTTATTATTAATGTAGCCTTGGTTTATTAATTCTTTCTATAATTTATTATTTTCACAATATCTTACTCTGCATATTAATTTCTTCCTCCACATGCATCATCTCCCCCTAGCTTCAATAGTGATGGCAATCTCTAGGTGCATCATGACCTATGTAATGATAAAGTCACGATAAATTTAAGGTGTTTTCAAGAGTGGCATCATACTAATGACATTTGATATTAACAATGATCTTTAATATTGCCAACTAGCTAACATTATGAGCATGTATGTATGCATTCATAGTGTTGAAAATCTAGGAGATTTGACCTCTAAGATTAGTTAATTAATAAGATTTGTAGAAAAATATTACTAATGAAAAAACATGTAGGTCATTGTCATGGTAAAGTTAATCTATAAGATTTTATCAACCTAGTGATGTACAATCCACATTAGGAAATTTTAGGTAATAGTGAAAATCTAAGAACTTAGGGTAGCTATAGGATTAATACCAGCTATAATATAACCCAATAGTTGGTCTAGACATAGATGAGGATTTCTAATCCAATAGTTTGTCTTGTCTTATATGAGGGTTAGTGTAGATAGATGAGGTATTAGGCCAAATAGTCATTGATGACTATTTGAAGTTAGTATCAATCTTGTAGTTATCCTAACATTTCATGTAATTACTTACAGAATACGACTAGTAATGTGGTGCAAGGGATTTCACCTTGATATACCACAATGGGATCCAATCCAAAACTTTCAAGAAAATCTAGCTTAAAAAATAATTCTTATATTAAGAAAATTCTTAAAATACATAGAAAATACATCAAAGATGAGGATCCAAGCTCAACTCATAACTCTCCTAAGGATCTCAAAGGTTACACTTATTCTCTCTTAATCCTCAATTGCTCATAATGGAGCCTAAGCTCAAGACAAGACACTTATAAGAGATTCTCCTAACCCCTCTCAAGTGCTCTCCCTTGTTGCTTACTTAACTTCCTTACACAAGCTCTATTCTTGCACAAGCTCTCCTCCCTTGCACAAGCTCTCCTCCCTTGCACAAGCCCTCTTCCCTCAAGAGCTTTCTCTCTTACCCTCTATTAGAATTTTTGGCCCTTTGTGTTTGCACTTTAGCCCTTGGCACTATGGCAGTTGGCACTACAACACTTAACACTTCAACAATTGGCACTATGACACTTACAATGGTGAATTACATCAATATTTATTAGCAACTGGAAGGTAAAAGCCCTAGAAACCTTTCCTCAACTCAACTTGAGATTCTTTAGATGTTTCCCAATTCTTCTCACCTTCTCCCTAGCTATTTCCATCTTACTTTGGCTATTTCCTTCTTACTTTGGTTGTTTCCCAAATTGGAATGGCATTTTCAGAAGTTTCCCCATGTGTCTAGGTCACATCTAGCTCCTTTGGAACATCTACTATGAAAGCCTTTCTTTCTAAAGATATGTCTACTATTTTTGGTAAATGTCTACTCTTTAGGGGAGATGTCTTTGGGAAGATGTCTTTGGGGAGATGCCTCTTCTAAAGGTGCCAAAAATAAAAGTGCTCATTTTGATGTTTGGAGCCTCTAGATGCCTTCCAACAAGGCCTCATAGATCATGGAACCTTCTAAACTTATCAAAATAAGCTAAAAACGCCTCAAACATGCCAAAACATCCAACAATCATCCTCAAAAAAATCATCACAAAAAGACACATAGTATGTAGGGTAGAACAAGAGAATTGGAAGAGGTATTCCTACACCAACTCTTTTGCCCTTAAAAATTTCATGCTTCATGACCTTTCATAGGCTAGAAGGCACCATGCCCATAACTCAAGACCATCACAATAATCATGACTCAATGCATTACAAACATGAGAAAAAAAATATCATTTGAGGTTTTAGTTTTGAGCTTCCCTTGCTCATGGGGGCTTGTCCTCATGTTCCACCATGCTTTCTTTATTTGAGTATCTCCTAGGAATGCTTCCCTTGTGAAACACCACTAATTTCAGCCTAACACTTTGAAATGAGAATGACTCAAGCCCTTTCTAGCATTCAGGAGGCAAAATTTGACTAAGACATGGGACTCACGCAATCTTGCTCAAGCCAGCTTGCTCACGTTTTCAAGCTAGCTTGCCCTCAACGTAACTCCAACAACTTCAAAATCAAGTAAACAATGGTCCAAATCTAAGGGTGCAAGCCATCTTCAAGGGCCACTAATGTCCACTCCAAGTTTCAGCATTCAAGAATTCAAATTTCGAGAAAAATTGGTCACATTTTCTCACACATGCTGATGCTCACATTGCACTCATGCTACACTCACGCTGGCAGCGTGAGTCTAGTGTGACCAACTTTGGGAGCCTCAAAACTAAGTCAAAATGACTTGATTTCAAATGTGCAAGTCATCCTTAGGGTTCAGCATCGACAACCTCTAGTTCCAACCTCCAGAATTCCAGTTTCAAGTCCAAAATTGCAAGTTTTTGTCACTCATACTACAGCTCACGCTGTGGACACGTTGACAACATGAGTGTAGCATGAGCTACCAAAAGTGGCTTAAAACAAGACACATCAAGCTTAGTTTTCAACTTGCAAATCACCCTCAAAGTCAACGATAGCTAGGAAATTGCTGTACTCAAGAAATAGGCTTCAAAGACAAAATTTGGTGTGAAATGTGTCATTTTTTACTCACGCTGAGGTCATGCTGGCAGCGTGAGTGCAACGTGAGTACACCAAACACACGCTGGCAGTGTGAGTGTAGTCTGAGTACTGATCACACCCAACTAAAAATAGCCAAACACACACTGAAGACACACTAAGACCAAATCAACTCATGCTGGAAGCTCTAGTGGAACAAAAATGCCTCAAACAGCCACAAAAGCACTCAAATCGACATCCTATAGCAGTCGATCCATGGATCAAGTAAGCTAGAATCAAATTTTCTTATTGTACACTATCATTTTCATTCTAAATTTTACAAGTTTTAAGATACAGTGCATCCGGTCAAGAACGTAGCCTGCCTACATGCTTCCAACCCACACACAACTATCCATCAGATATGTGTCACATGATCCATTTTCCTCTCATCTCTCAATCGTTGATTCCATTCATGAATTCCATTCTTGAACCTAGCCAAACCATATCAATACCCTATCAATTTACATAAATAAGGCTAGAAATTTTGAAGGTTGATGGCTTAGGAAGCATCGACTAGTAACTTTGGACGCTCGGGCACACGTGACTCCTAGCATCCAAACACCTGTAAGCACATCACTCTAGGGCTTAACGCTTGACTTGCCATCCACACATGCAACTACACTTTGACCGGTGCACATTCTTGTTAAACAATATAATACAGTTCATTATTTCCTTCCATTTACATTGTTTACTCTATTTATGCTTTGTTTACAATACAGTTCTCTGCATACGCTCCGTTTGCATTTCGTGTGCCGCCGTTTACATCTCATACGTCATTAGTTACGATAACCCCAGTGCAAGCCATAGTTTACAGTTGGGGAAGTCCTTGGTTGATTTGTGTGTAGACCATCCAAGGCACTCTACCTTCATTTCCTTTTCCAGGTTACCCTCAGGTGAAGGCAGGGTCAGCTGTGTCTACCCGACGATCTTTCGGTGTTTTTTTTCTTCTAGCTTTACACCAACGATTTAGGTTAGTACAATAAATTGGCATTAGAAGGAGGGCCTACTTGTTTATTGTCCTATCAAAAAATTTATCATACCACCTGTTAAATGCTACATAGATCAAGTGCTGAAACTGAGCTCAGCTAATCAAGCTACCTTACACATGCACAGCTTCACTTACTCATGCTGAGCCCAAGCACTCACGCTAAGACTTGCTCACGTTGAGGTCACTCACACTATGCCAATTACTCACACTAGTTACTCACGTTGTGCTAGTTACACACGCTGTGCTAGTTACTCATGTTGTGCCAGTTACTCACGCTATGCCAGTTACTCACGCTGTCAGCTTGCTCGCACTGACAAGCCTAGTTTGCTCATGCTACTATGGAATATTCCCACATTCTCACACCAAAACAATATAACTTCATTTGTGTGAAAATCCAATCCAACTTTCCTATTGATCGCATGGAAAGAGAGGCAAAGTGAAACTATGAGCTCTTCTACAAGGGAGGTCATGAGTTCACTCCCTCAACATTTGACCTAATCCCCCTTTTTGAGCCCCATCATCAACTCATATCTCAGCTTCTCATGGAAAGGAGTCAAGCCTTACAACCACCTCTGATAGAGCCTTAGAATGGAAATGAAGAAGATGACTTTGCTGCCCAATCTAAGCATGGGGATTCATACCATATCGTTAGTTCTCATGCCTATACAAACCCATTATTCCAAGCTTTCCTAGAAGGAACCATGCTTCCTCCTTCATCTGCATACATGCAAGGACTAGCTTCTCGACAAGAAATCCTAGCTTCCACATCCACCCATTACATACCACAAGTACAAACTCATAGGGCACCCTTAACTACTTCAATGCAACATGTTCAGGGTGTCACCTCACAACCTGTGGCTGGGAAGTGGGTTTCACTAGCTGTCCAGCAACACCATCCTACTCTCTATAACGTACCACATCCTCTAATCCCATCTTTGAATGTTGCTCAACCACAACAACCGAAAATCCAATAGTATCCCTTGCCACAAATAATGCAACAATCGAATTACTACCAATCACAATCCATTCAAATCGCCGGTCTGCCTACCGCCCAAGAGTGGGAAGACACAAAGAAAATGATGCACTTGTTAACTGAAGAGGTAAAGCACCTTAAAACTACAAACACTAAGAAACTCAAGGTGCTGTACTTCTATCAAGATGACCCAATCCACTCTTTAGTCCCACCATTAACCTTGCCAAAGGAAATCCCATTACCTCAACTAACAAAGTCTAATGGAGAGGGAGATCAAACGCCCATCTAATAACATTTCAACTAGAATGTCTACTACTTCAGGCCTGGCCACATGTAATTCTGTGAGTTTTTGTTATGTCCTTAATGGGAAAAGCCTTAGAATGGTACCGAGCCTTACCCCGTAACTCCATATCCTCTTTGGAGGATTTGTTACATTAGTTCATTACCCATTTCAAATATAATCTAAAACCTGAAGCCACACTAGATAGCTTGATTTAGATAGAAAAGGCACCACTAGAGTCAGTACAAAAATTCATCCAAAGGTGGAGTGCAGCCTTGAATGAACTCCATGAGCCCATACCTGAGACATACCTACTCTCCATCCTTAAGGCGGCTATGAATGACTTTGTTAAATTGAAACTCTATTATCTGAGTGCCCGTACTTTGAGTCAAGCATTTGCACAAATTAAGAAAATAGAAGAGGTGGTGCAATCAAGCAATGACCTAGCTTATGTGGCCTACAAAAGTCAACATGCTCGCAAGAAAAAAGAAACAGTGGCAAAAGTGGCTATAAGCATAAAAGAAACCAACTGGGGCCCAACAACTAAGCAACCCAAAGCCCTAGCTGACAAAGACACCAACTTTGGTGCCAACTCACTTACATTGGCAGGGGCCATCCTAAGGCCCAACTTTTAGCACAAGGACCACTCAAAGTATACACCATTATCGGTGCAACCCTCTCAACTATTGGAGCAACTCTTGAAAGCCAGGAAAATCCAACATAAACACGTGTCGGTGATTACTCGCCAAAAACATGATAGGTACTGTGAACTACGAAGGAACCCCACATTAGCAGTACCAAATGAGCCCTCGGTCCCACAACATTTTAAATTGGACCAATATTTTCATTACCACCAGTTGTCTGGTCACAATATAGATAACTGTCATGCTTTGCAAGATGACCTACAGAGAATGATAGAACAAGGTCAATTGGTGATCGACATGGCGAGTCAATCCAACACAGATGATGCCTCCTATGCCATAAACTTAATTAGCATAGGTGACAAGCCCAAACTTGTGAAACAACCTTTTGTAATCCTTGTAGCCTCCACAAGAAAGAGGCCTCCCTTTGTTTTCAAAGTGCCACCTTAGGCACCCACAACACCCTTTATGGTCAAGGTTCCATAGCACTAGTCCGCTAAGATGTTAAACTGGCATGACTCATCTACTAAGACATTAAACTAGCATGACTAGTCCGCTAAGACATTAAACTCTCATGACGTAGCAACAAAAACTACTAAGCAACCTTTCATCATCAAGGAGCCATGACAAGTTATTCACACAACGATCCCTAAAACAAATCCTAAGCCACCCTTTATCATAAGGGTGCCACAATGTGGTGGACCCTCCCTCACCTACCTAAAGCCCAATAGTGGACAACATCTCAATCCCTCCTCCTTCAAGGGTTGAGCCCACTAGCAACCTAGGTAGGCCCACCAGATGGCAATGCAAGAGGGCAAATGAGCATCTCACAACCCCCATGGCTGAAGCAAAGGCCACAACCAGCAAACAACAACTGAACACTAGGGCCCATACCCCCAAGCAGGCCAAGCCAACCAAGCCCAAGTCCCCTATGCGAGAGATCTGTCTTTCAAACCACATGGAGGAAGTTAAGGCTAACAAAACGGCTAATGACAAGGACTTCATAGCTACACTAACCCAGGTAAAAAAATGCACAAGCAAAAGAACATAATGTTAAGCTTGTACGACTTGGTCATGACCTCATCTGCTCATTGCCAAGCATTGGCCTAGGCCTTGGCCTCCATTCCTATTACGGAAAACATCCTTGTAAATGAGGCATCCATCCGTGCAAAAAGCCTACCTCCTACACCACAAGAATCAGGCTCAATAACCTTAGCCTTTCGTGATTATGTAGTTAAAGTCAACCTTGCACTAAGGGAGGTTACTATAGCTCCACTATCCATTAGCATTCATGTTGGACAATGTACCATCCGTAGAGTACATGTTGACGCTGGTGCAGCAACAAACGTAGTCTTGTACTCCATCATCGACAAGCTAGGCTTGGCAGATGAAATAAGGCCAGCCAAAACCATGTGTCTAAAATCCTTCAATGGATCACGTGTTACAATTAGGGGTACAATCAACTTAGCCTTTGTGGTAGAAGAGAAATTTCCCACTAGTGCAGATTTCACTATCATAGAGGTGATGCTAGGTTTCAACATGATTCTAAGCAGGCCATAGCTAGCCCAACTAAGGGCCATCTCCTCTCCCATCCACCAAGAAATCCACCTTCCATATGAAGGTGGTCAAGTTATCATCCATAGTGATAATGCTTCCTCTTCAACTATCCACAACATAGACATGGCACAAGTTTTAGAAGAAGAGTTTCTTGGTGGTACACCTATAACAACCAATGCAATGCTTTGGGCTAACACACTCGAATGAGTGGTTGAAGCCAAGAGCCCCCTAGAGGATCCTAATCCTTGCATGATCCCTAATCCATGCCTGGTTAGTAAGCAACTACATGACCAAGACTTTCCCTTGGCCAAAAATGTACTAGATGCTTGCTTACCCTTTGCATTCACTTGCCATGTATTTTGACATTAATTTACATTGCACTAGCCTATGCGTTTACATTTTTCTTGTTCACTTAGATCACACATTTTTCTTTGTTTACACATTCGTCAACTTAGTTTACATAGTGCATTTAAAAAACATAAAACCACAAAAACACATGGCCTGAAAAGGCCTTAAACTAGCCTATGGCCTAGAACGACCCAAAACTATCACTTTTTGCATTGCTTTTCTTTCATTCATACATTTCAACTCTATGCATGACAGGTGTCTCTTGATGTTTTTTTCTTTCTAGTTAATTTTTATAGGATCTCGTAGGCACATAGCATGACTGTGCATGCAGCATCGCACTTTACACAAGCAAGGTAAGCACTAGTTCGCTATGATAGTCCTAGAGTTATGATAGTAAACTGACACCACAGAGTTCCATCCAGTATGACACTAAACTACCACATCTGTCTACCATGACGTAAAACTAGCATCCAGAGTCCACTAAGACTATAAACTAGTTTGCCTCTTCATAGTCTGCTATGACTATAAACTAGCAATGCACCGTCCACTATGATGCTAAACTGACACCGTCCAAAGGGTTATGACATGAAACTAATATGCAACAGTCTGCTAAGACTATAAACTAGCAACATCAACAACAACGAGGCAATACTTGAAAAGATATGTTGCTACAATTGGCTGTACCTATTCCACAAAAAAAAACTTGCTGCATAATTTGTCTCATGGACCCAGATGAAGCTTATGCTATTCTTTCTGCTTTGGAATTGCACACGGTGGCTCCATTTCCTTGGTTTTTTTCAAGTTTAAAGTGCTTAGCTAATCAAATCATTTTTGGCTTTCTTGTCTTTTCGGAGTTGTCTTTGCAGGATGACAAGCCTGAGGTGTTCGTGCACAGATGCAATTCATCATGATGACAAGGTATCACATTCTTCCTAATGCCTACAACTGGGTTAATCAATCTGTTCATAAGTACATTTCCCACTCCTGATACATTCCATATCCCTCATCATGTTCCCCTTATCCTATTCAATTACATCCCCTTGATACATTCTACTCATCCCAAAACTCTTAATACACTGTTGCACACTGTAATTCTCTAAGAAGTTGCAATGCAAAACATAGTGCACGGTATATGATACAAATGCAAGAGCATGAGCACGAGCATAACACTGAAAGAAAGCTTTTCCAAAAAAAAAAAACAAAAGAAAAATAAGAAACAAAGAAACAAAAAAAGAAAAAAGAACAAAAATATCAAAGAGAAAAATGCATAGAAAAGGTCTTCAAGACCCCGTGGACATCATAGACCAAGGACCATTGGCTCTTCTCATACAAGCCCCAGGCGGGAAGGCAATTATCTTGAAAAAATAGTTACACTCATGTCGCATCATCACGTGGCTTTGGCTTTTTACAACGGGTTCCTATAAACACTCTACATGTGTCCCATTTCTCTAGTGAACGTACTTCCTATGTCTTGGTTCTGAGTTTGTTGAAAACTGGCTACTGACAAGAACTAAAGATATAGCTTGTTCATGTGAGAGCATTCCTCTCCCACAATTCCAATAGCAATTATAATCCTTGATAAACTCCTAATTTCCCCCAGTTACAACCAATTCCCTTGTATTCTAAAATGCATCTTCCCCAATCCCATGTACTTTTGACATGGTACGATGACATCTAGCTAGGGGCCGACAGACAATGCTTGGTACTTTGTTGGTCTTGGTGTTTTGTACTTCTTTGTCGATGCCTCTTGGGTGGATTCCTCCAGATGTCAACAAAGAGGGGCCAATGAAACACCACTAATTTTAGCCTAACACTTTGTAACGAGAATGACTCAAGCCATTTCCAGCATTTGGGAGGTAAAATTTGACTAAGACATGGGACTCATGCCCAGCTTGCTCAAGCTAGCTTGCTCACGCTATCAAGCTAGCTTGCCCTTAGCGTGAGTAACTCCAAAAAATTCAAAATCAAGTCAAAATGGTCCAAATATGAGGGTGCAAGCCATCTTCAAGGGCCACTAATGTCCACTCCAAGTTTTAGCATTCGAGAATTCAAATTTCAAGACAAATTGATCACCTTTTCTCACACACACTGATGCTCACACTGCACTCACACTGGCAGTGTGAGTCTAGCGTGACCAACTCTGGGAGCCTTAAAAATAAGGCAAAATAACTTGATTTCAAAGATGCAAGTCATCCTCAGGGTTCAACATCGACAACCTCTAGTCCCAACCTCCAGAATTCCAGTTTCAAGTTCAAAATTGCAAGTTTTTGTCACTCACGCTGCAGTTGGCAGCGTGAGTGCAGCATGAGCTGCCAAAAGTGGCTCAAAACAAGACACATCAAGCTTATTTTTCAACCTATAGATCACCCTCAAGGTCAACTATAGTCAGGCAATTTCTATACTCAAGAAGTAGGCTTCAAAGATTAAAATTTGGTGTGAAATGTGTCATTTTTTACTCACTCATGCTGAGGTCATGCTGGTAGCATGAGTGTAGCATGAGTACACCAAACACACATTGGTAGCATGAGTGCAGCATGAGTGCAGTGTGCTAATCATGCCTGGCCAAAAGCATCCAAACACACNGTGGGTTGGACACGTGTAGGTAGGCTACGTTCTTGACCAGATGCACTATATCTTACAACGTGTAAAATTTAGAATGAAAATTATAGTGTACAACAAGAAAATTCAATCCTGGCTTGCTTGATCCATGGATCGACTGCTANACCATTGATTCCATCCATGAATTCTGTGCCTGAACCTAGACAAAACATATAAATACCCTGTCAATTCACATAAACAAGGCTGACAATTTTGAAGGTTGACGGCTTAGGAAGCATCGACTAGCAACTTTGGACACTCAGGCACACGTGACTCCCAGAATCCAAACACCTGTAAGCATATCACTCCGGGGCTTAGCGCTTGACTTGCCATCCAGACATGCAACTATGCTTTGATTGGTGCACATTCTTGTTAAAAAATATAATACAGTTCATTATTGCCTTCCATTTACATTGTTTGCTCTGTTTATGCTTTGTTTACAATACAATTCTCTGTATATGCTTCGTTTGCATTTCGTGCGTCATCGTTTACATCTCGTATGTCATTAGTTACGATAACCCTAGAATAAGCCATTTTACGCTTAGGTAAGTCCTTGGTTGATTTGCATGTAGACCATCCAAGGCACTCTGCCTTCATTTCCTTTCCCAGCTTACCCTCAGGTGAAGGTAGGGTTAGTTGTGTCTGCCTGATGATCTTTCAGTGTTTGTTTTCCCTTCCAGTCTAACACCGACGATTTAGGTCAGTATACCTTGCATTCCCATAATGAATCAAACCTGCAACAAATAAAGAATAAGACAAACAAAAAGGATTAGGCTTTCTTAATCCAACATCCTTGCTTTATTTCTTTTTCCTCTTCTTCACCTTCTCCTTCGTCGTGTTTGGAAGACTACCACTTAGCTTCCTTTCATCACCACCATGTAGATTGCCTTCATGCTACACTTCCATTTTATAGCCAAGACAATCAATCCCATCAACACACTTCATAAATTTATCATTGCTATAACCAATAGCAAGCATCTCTAAATTTTGGAAAATTGTATCATTATTAATGTATTCACTTACATCAATAATGACCTTCTCATAATTACTATTCTAATAGCCATCATATTAGTCTTCCTATCACTAATAATGGCATCAAAATATACAACATGACTTTCAATTCCATCAAAATCACCACAATGATCATGATGCTCATCATTACCATTAAACAAACCACTACCAAGGTAAAGTAAAAAAATAGCATCCATTACACTAGCTTCAACATGAGAGACATTACTATCATCAACAAGGTCAAGCTTACTATTACTTACCTTTCCATGGCTTCTCCCATCCATCTTTGGTTCAACTTGATCTTTAATATGTGATTGTCCAATCTCATCAATGTTTGAAGTTTCAAGATTCCAAAAAAGAGTTTCCAATTCCAATGTCTTCTCCTCTTCAAAGGAATCATCAACAAGCTCTTCATCCCACTTTGGAGGTACCAACTCTATCCCTACTCTCAACCATATGAATAAAAAGTGTTCACACATGATCTCATCAAATTCCATGAATGGGACTAGTTGTAGCATCTAGATCATTATGTCTTGATCACAGTTCGCTATCTTACCACTTGGACTAGTGGTAGCTTTGTCACGTATGATTTAGTCCAAAGTGAGGCATATGATAATTGATTTTTTTTGCTCTTATGCTACTCCTAATTGTAATAAAGAAATCAATTAATGAAGCTAATTAACAATGGAAAGTAAAGTCTAGACTAGCCTACTGGTAATGAGTATTTGTTCCTAGCTTGTCGTACATGTCTTGAACCCACATATCCACTACTAGGATTACCAAACGTCATGCTAATGGGTGAACCAAGTAATAACGCTACTAGGGTTACCAAGGGAAGATGTGTTTACACTAAAAAATGATCATGCTCATTCTGCCAATTCATTAATATGCATGAAAATGTAAATATTAACTAAGTACATGAAAAGTAAATTACATGGAAAGTAAATTTAATCTAAGTCAAAGTGCTGCAATGAATAAGAATCAACCTTGATCTTATTATTGTTTATGGAATGTGTCCAAGTACATTGCCACTCAAATAAGATGTCATACAACTAATTCAAATCCACACTGTGGGTACTTACTAACTATTCTCTAAGACTACAGAATAAAATTGCAAGATTTTAGGTACTCTATTGACTAAGTTCCTTCCAAAATATGTGCCCAAGTGTTATATTTATAGGTTGGCACATATCCCATGATATCGAATATCTAATAACGTAGCATGTGATCTAATATTGAATAAGTGATATCGAGGCTCTGATATCTTAGCCAATTAAAATTTAACTTTTTGTTAAACAGATGTGATATAACATCAACAATATCATAGATGCGATGTAGCATCAACAATATCCTAGCCAACTGATGATTCATTATACCCCCATGACTGAGTAAATATTTGTCCTCAAGTTAATAGGATAGGACCAAGATTTCTTTATAAAAAATTAGGAATGATAAGATTATTGACTAATCCTAACTACTTACTAACTCTAAGTGATGCATTACAAAATTTTATCCAAGTTGATGTATAAAAAATGACAGAGTGATAAAAATACTAGATAAACATTGAAGATTACAAAATTTGCAAAGGTCTTCAAGAATCCCTTGAATATGATTCTTCTTGTTGCCGCTAGCAATGGCAAACTTTTAACCTTGATTGTTATGTTGATGCTTTTGTGGTTATGTAGAACATTTTTGAAGGTTGGACTAAAATTTCTTTTTATCATCCAAGTTTAGACCAAGTCCATACCATGAACAGTGACCTCACATTGATGTGTTCCTTCCTGCCTACCACCATGAGTCCATAACCACCTCAAAGAAGAATCATCACTTCAAAAAGAGAAGAAAAGAGAAGAAGGAAGAGAGGGCCTTAGTTAAAGGGGTGCCTTCAGAAATGGGTAACATGCCTTTCTAGCCCCATAACCAGTGCTTTTAGCCCATTATTGTGTTTAAGAGATGTGTTGTGAATTTCTATTATTTTTTTTCTTTTTCTTCCTTTTTTTTGATTTTTTTTTTCATTTTTCTTGTCTTTTTTGGATTTTACTTTTTTTATTTTTTTTGAAATGGGAACCACACCATGCAAAGATAGAGCTTCCTTTTTATTGGTTGATGGAGGAGTGATGATATGTTCTAAGAGGGATCATAAACCACATGAAAAAAGTCAAGAAGAGAATCCAACAAGTCCCCTTGAGGTCACATCCTTTGCCATTCCACTTGGTCATTTTCTCTTTCTTCAAGGTATAATGATCATTAATAATTTTAGTTTCATGAAAGAAGAAAAAAATTGTTTCTATTAAAAAGACCTTTTATTCAAAGAACTAGAGGGATGGATGAGGTGATATCACTACTTTACACAATTACTTACCCAATCATCGTGATAGCATAGCACAAAAACCCAACACATAGCATTGACTTCTGCATTATGACTTGGTAATATTATTAACAAAAACATAAAATAAAATCATAAAGCATAAAGAGAATGACTCAAGAAAAGAGAAAAATATAAAGAAAAGAAAAATATTAATAAATGGAAAACATATGAAGAATCAAAAATTTTTGGAAGAAATAGGAAAATGATAAAAAATTGTAAAATAAAAAAGGTGAAAAATACGTATTAGTTCTTGAACTAGGATGGAGCATCTCCCCCATGACCAATCTTATGACCGCACATTCAGTAGATAGGTCGCACATTTGGGAGATGGACAGCATAATCCCTTGGTTATATACCACTAGTTTCCCATTTATCACCATTACTAATTTAATTAATCATGTGGTAGCACATCTAACATTGGTGATAGTTTCTTTTGGATCATTTAGAGATGTATCTTCATCTAGAATTGAATGTATTTCCATTTTCAAGGGTCTAAATGTATTTGCTTCTTCTTCTTGATTTTCTATTTTAATTCCTAGGTCTCCATGTTTAATATCCTTTTTCAGTGTATAATTAGAGTGTGATATATATGCATCTAAGTCCTCTATTTGGTCCATTTTCTTACTTTTAGAACTAATAAGTATATTAGTTACTTCCATGCATCTTTAAAATAGTTTTATATTCTCATTTTCAAGCCATTGGGTGTCTTTTGGTTTAGTGGCTACTATGTAGATTGGTTTTTTCTCACACACTTTCTCCTAAACTTTGTTGTGGGCTCTATTAATATTTTGAATTTCCATCACACAACTTCATCCTTTACTATTAGTAATGATGTATGGATTTTCCTATCTCTCCATAATGATAAGTTCATCATTTATGTCTTTTGTTGGAGTGGTTGTTGGAATTCTTGTATAATTAGGAGACATTGTTCCAACGAGGAAGGTTTTGGTATCAGATTGACCTTGTGCTAGTTTTGATGAGTTAATAGGTCCATGAGTGTTGTGCTTACGCATGGGAACCATCCTAAAGAAAGGAAGTCTCCGATATTGTGGTGGAGATCTACTGGAATTTTTTTTTTGTATGTTCATAGCACAAGTGACATTCTTTTGTTAATGTTGTGATGTTGAACCTTCTTGTGTTGTTGGTGGTGACATGTGGTGGAGGGAAGTATGAGAATATTGAAGATATGATGAAGGATAAGAGGTGTAAGGTGGTGATCCATTGGAAGATGTTGTAGGTCAATAATATTAGGGAGAGTGATAGTAGTAATTTGAAGTAGAGGAAGTAGAACTAGTTAGGGAAATAGGTTGTTGAACATAATATCCATACAGGTTTAGGTGGTAGTAAGGGTAGGGTTAGTTTGATGATGGCCTCCCCCACAATTGTGGGTTTTGCCACTATGGTTGATAGTAGTTTTGAGGCTGATAAGAAGTCCCACTAGGATAGTACAATTGGTTGTAGGATTGTCATAATTACCTTGTGAGAAAGGTAATTTCCTAGGTATTTTCTTTGTATGAACTTGGGATTCAATGCAAAATCCCAATACTCATGTAGATGTAACATGAGTAGGCAATAGCCCTTTGGATGATCATGTATGTAGATTTCACATCCATCATCTTCTTCGGTGGTTGAGTCTGTAGCCTCTTCTTCTATAGCCATTTTCCCTTTCTGTTAATCAATGTTCTTACATGTCCCTTGGTCCCTTTTTCACCTTTTTTGTGAGCACTTGATTTGTTTCACATTAATCTCTCCTTTATGATTTCCACACAAACTATAACTTTCTCATTTATCCATTCTGACATCTTATCCAGCTTTTCTTCAAGCTCATCGATAGACTTTTGTATTAGCAAGGTTTGTTGTGAAGTCACGTCATCTAGAGCTGCCTCTTTTTCCTTATCATAGGTATGGACCCTTTTCTTTTGAAGATTTTGGTCCCAATTATTTTCCTCTACATTCTCTTATTTACATAGCTTTCCTTATTTTTTGCCAGCTACTCAATTAGCCTTTGTATCTGATGGACTTTTAGTTCATATAATTGACCTTGGGTATAAATCCCAAGGGTCTTTCTCATTCCATTATGAAGCCCATCTATGATATGGAAAAGTTTATTTTTTTGAGAGAAATCATGGCTAGGACATCTATGTAGTAGCAAATAGTATCTATCTAAGGCCACATCCAAGGGTTCATGATTTTCTTGCTTCCCCCCTTGGATTTGTTTTCTTAGGTTGGACACTCTTGCATATGTTTGGTATTTTTTATTAAAAAGTTCTAGCACTGTCAACCACTAGTGGATGGAACTTGGTTCCAATGATCTATACCAACTTTCAGCTTCATCTATTAGTATCCTAGGGAAGAGCCTAAGATTTTACCACTTATTTTTGATATTTTGCAAGGCACAAGCATCATAGAAGGCTTGTAAGTGATGTTGTGGATTAGAATTATAGCCTCCCCTAAATTTAGGAACGTTGTTCATGTTAATCCATTTTATGCAGCTATCCCTTTGATGCCTTTGGGGTATTTGAACTACCTCCCTAATCTATGTTAGGTCCCTAGTAGCCAACAAGGGTTCATATGTACACAACACATCATGATGATAATCTATATCTCTATTCATCTGATTGTGATGATCTTGTCTATGATCATTTTGATGTCTTTGATTTTGCACTTGGGTTGAATTTCTATCTTTATGGTGACCCTATAGTGGAGCTCTATCTCTATACCTACATTCATCTTCATCAAAACTAGACATTGAAGAGGAAGAGGAAGATGAGAAACTAGGAGAATTACCATGGATCCTATAGTTCTCCTCACGGTCCCTTGATTTATCCTGTTTAGGTTTAGATGAGGTCCTATGCCTTAAGGCCCTCCTTGTTCTAGGACTTACTTCATCTCCTCTAGGATTTCTTGCATAAATGGAATGTAGTCTTTGAGTGTATTAAGGGCTAAATGAGCATAGGAAATCCCTGCTTAAGGTTGTTCACTCCAATTCTCTTCAGTATAGATCCCATTAGTTCTCCAATGAATGTTCTCACCATACAATGCATTATCGCTTCCTTATGAAAGAGACATTGTTTTTAGTTAATGATGTGTGTAATTTAATATTTTTTGAAAGATAAATCATGAATGTGTTTACAGTGATAATGTATAATATAACTAATTTAGATAACTAGCATCATCCCTAGCAATAGTGCCAATGATGAGCAACGACGTACCCCTATGCCCAACCATACGAATCACAAGTGTTTATGCACAATCTAGTCAAATTCCATGGATGGGACTAGTTGTGGCATCTAGATTATTATGTCTTAATCATAGTTCATTGTCTTCCCACTTGGACTAGTGGTAGCTTTGTCATTTATTGTTTAGTCCAAAGTTAGGCATATTATAATTGATGTTGTTTGGCCTTATGCTACTCCTAATGGTAATAAAGAAATTAATTAATTAAGCTAATTAACAATAGAAAGAATATTCTAGACTAGCCTATGGGTGATGAGTGTCTATTCCTAGCTTGCCGTGCACATCCTAAAACCATGTATCCACTACTAGGATTACCAAGCGCTATGCTACTAAGTGAACCAAGCAATAAGGTTGCTAGGGTTACCAAGCCAATATGTGTTTATGCTCAAAACTAGTCACATTCATTCTACCAATTCATTAATATGTATAGAAATGTAAATATTAACTAAGTACATGAAAAGTAAATTACATGAAAAGTAAATCTAATCTAAGTCAAAGTGTTGCAATGAATAAGAATCAATCTCAATCTTATGATTATTCGGGGAATGTGTCCAGGTACATTGCCACTCGAATAAGACATCATACAAATGACTCAGATCCACACTGCTAGCACTCACTAACTATTCTCTAAGACTACAAAATAAAACTGTAAGAGTTTGGCTACTCTATTGATTAATTACCTTCCAAACTGTGTGCCCAAGTGTTATATTTATAAGCTAGCATACATCCCACAATATCGGATATTCAATAATGTAGCATGTAATTTGATATTGGATATGTGATATCGGGGCACTGATATTGGAGCTTCAATATCTTAGCTAACAAAAAATTGAATTTTTGTCAAAAAAATGTAACATAGCATCAACAATATTGTATATGTAGCATAACATTAATGATATCATAGATGCAGCATAGCTTCAGCAATATCCTAGCAAACTAATGATTCATCATTCAACATGAGAGACATTACTATCATTAGCAAGGTTAAGATCGCTATTACTTACATTTCCATGGCTTCTCCCATCCATCTTTAGTTCAATTTGATCTTCAATATGTGACTATCCAATCTCATTAAATCTTAAAGGTTCAAGATCCCAAATACAAGTTTCTAATTCCAATATCTTCTTCTCTTCAAAGGAATCATTAACAAGATCTTCATTCCACTTTTGAGGTACCAACTAAAAAGGTAAACTCTCCTCCATAGTTTTAACATCAACTACATTAAAAATATCATCAAAGTAATCATTCTTCCACATACCTTGGCTAGATGACCCACCTCTCTCCCATGAGATAGTCTTAACTTGACTCATAATCTCCTTTCCCTTGCCACAAAGTGTAGAACAAAGTGCATCATACCTCCTCGTGCTACCCTTGATCCTCCTTAAAGAAGTCTCTTGATCTTTGCCACTACTTTGGCTTTGATCCTTCACCTCCTATGAATTATGATGTAGGAACTCTCCTTGATCAACAACATATACAATCTTGGACTTTGAAGATCTCTTGGTCCTCTTGATGAAGCTCTTGGTTCCCTCCCTTGAAATCCTTGAGTATTGAGCACTCTCTTGCTTAATAAGAAATACTTAAGAACTCCGTTTCTCATTGATCTCTACTTCAATAGACCTTTAATATTTCTTTCCTTCTTGATGGCTAGAAGATATTCTATTAATTCTTCTCAAAATATTTCCCATGTTAGTCTTAAATTTCTCCATATCCCTTTATGAAGTTTCTATAAAATCTTGATGCTTGTGGACCTTTACTTTGGGAAGAACTTCTTACACTTCAGCCAAAAAAGCTTTAAAGGAGTTCTTAAACTTGAATATCTTATTTAAGCTCTTGATATGTGTTCTTATTTTGAGCCATACCTAAAGGAAGAAGAATGATATCCAAAAGAAAATACAAAAATATCCACAACATTGTTCCTTTCATTCAAAGAAGACACCAAGCTTCAACATAGAAGTGTGGAAACCTCCAAACCTTTGCTTCATTACCAATTTGGTGCAGGGTGTTACACCTTGATATACCCCAATAGGATCCAATCCATAACTTCCTAGAAAATCTAGCTTAGAAAATAAGAATAACACAATAAAATAGAGAAAATATTTCTTATATTAAGAAATTCTCATAATACATAGAAAATACATCAAAGATGAGGAGCCAAGCTCAACTAACAAATCTTCCAAGGATCTTAGAGACCATACTTGTCCTCTCTTAATCTTTAATAGCTCACAATAGAGCCCAAGCTTAAGATAAGACACTTATAAGAGATTCTCCTAACCCCTCTAAAGTGCTCTCTCTTGCCTCTTACTCAACTTCCTTGCACAAGCTCTCCTTCCTTGCACAAGCTCTCTTCCCTAAAGAGCTCTCTCTCTCTCTTGCCCTCTATTGGGACATTTGACCTTTAGTGTTTGCACTTCAACCCTTGGCACTTCAGCACTTGGCACTACGATACTTGGCACTTTAGCACTTGACACTATGACACTTACAATAGTGAATTACATTAATATTTATAAGCAACTGGAAGGTAAAAACCTTATAAACCTTTCCTTAAAAACCCTATAAACCTTTCGTTAACTCAACTTGAGATTCTTTAGATGTTTTTCAATTCTTCTCACCTTCACCCTGTTTATTTCCATCTTTCTTTGGCTATTTCCATCTTACTTTGGCTATTTCTTGAATTAGAACAACACTTTTTGAATTTTCCCCATGCGTATGGGTTGTCCTTGGCATTTCTAGGACATCAACTATGAAAGCTCTACTTTTGAGAGAGATTTCTACTATTTTTAGTAGACGTCTTTGAAAAGACGTCTCTATGGGGACATCTCTTCTGAAGGTGAAAAAAATGAAAGTTCTCATTTTAATGCCAGGAGCCTTCGAATGCCTCCCAAAAACTCCCCATAGACCTTGGAACCTCCTAAACTCATCAAAATAATCTAAAAACACCTCCAAACGTGACAAAACATCCAAGAATCATCCTTAACAAAATCATCACAAAAAGACACATAATATGTAAGGTAGAGCAAGGGAATCAAAAGTGGTGTTCCTACACCATAATGTAAATACCAACTTAATGAATAAATAATGCATTAACAGAAAATTTAATTTGATAACTTATGCATTAATGATTAAGTTAATGGTTTTGATTAATGATTGAGTTAAATTGTAATTTATGCTTGTTCTAACAATGTGCTTTGCAACATGAGCCTCCATATTCTAGCTTGTTCTACAAGACATCAAGGTGATTTCCTCTATAATAAAGATGTTCTGATCCTTCCTACATATATTTCATGCAAATTTTAGTTAGGAGGCTTGAATGAAGTTTTTAGGTGACAATGCAAGTGCTAGATTAGAATACATTGTAGAAGTGTAAATGATTAAGGATGCTTTGTTGTTAAAGGATTCAAGAATTATTTTAATTATGGATCCATGTTATGGATTTGTGACATAGCCCATGTGATTATCTTCTTGTATCTTTTATAACTTCTACATTAAGGATTTGTGCTTAAGATGTTGATGCAACATTGTATGGGATTTTGTTAAATGATATACTATATATGGTTTCCTCAAGTATTATAATTAGTTATTAAGATTCATGCTTGATAATTTAAGGTAATCCAATGATTTAATTTTTTATTTTAAGTTTTACATATGGATTATATGGATTTCTAAGGAATTTAATCATATTTTTAAAGTGATTTTCTAAGTTTATATATGATTAATTTCAGGGTGTAACATGGAGTAATGAAAGCATTCAGATGTTAAAAATAAATAGATATATTAATCAAGAGTTATTGATGGTTAATGAATGTTGATGGAATATGAAGAGGTGTAACAGAAATGAAATGTTGGTAATAGCAAGATTGTTAAAAATTCATCGTGCACCATTCTTGGTTAAAAATATAAAGTGTTATAAGTTAGAAAGGCCCTCTTATTTATAGAAGAACATTGAAGCCATCCTTAGGAATGTTAACCAACATTTCCCCATAGATTGGAACACAAAAATGGAAACAATGATTGAATTGTTGTTATATAAGTATACATACACTCATTTTTCTAATTTGACCTTTTCCTATTTCTAATAACAAGTGAATTCATAAGTCAACATTTGACATTTAAAAAATAAGACTTGAATGATAACTTTTTGATTTCTTCATGAACTTTTTCTTTAAAACTTGATGAAGTCTCCTTGCATATCATACTAGTAGCAACAAATGCACTTTTAAATATTCCATTTATTAAGCCATAAAACTCCCTCATGAACTCATCCTTTATCATAAATTTTCATCATTACTTTTTTGGAATATTTATCTAATAAAGATGCAGAAAGATTATGAGTGTGGGCTATAAACTAATAAATGGCTTTGACCTCTAATAACATCATTTGTACTTTAAGAAGCATGATATCATATTGTATTTTTCTATTGACTTTATATTTATCAAACAAAGAAGCTTATGAATCTCTTCTATGTGTTTCCAATATTTATTTGATAGAACATGACTTGATAAAATACATCCATAATGAAGTATGTTAAAACATGACATGAAAAAGTTGTTTATGAATATTCCAAGATAGAATAAGTTGCTTCCTATAATTGTTTTTAAAACAAAGAAGGCTTTCATACTACTTATAACTCTATAAGTAATGCACTAATTCCATTTGTACTTGTAAGAGCATTCTAGGCTAAGATATTTGGAAGATGAGTTTATGTTCATATGTTGATGTCATATAGTAAAATTTTATATCTTATTAGATGTGTCACAAATCATAATTTTTATTTTTTAGATATTACCTTTTATTCTTGAGTGCTAATAAAAGTCATCAAGAGTATTAAGTATTTATTGTAATATTTCCATTGAATTTAAAATTAAGAGAGAATCATCACCATAAAGTAAGAATTTGACAATACTACTTCTAATTATAATGATAAATTAAGTTGGTTTTTTATGTATCTACTCTTCAAGTTTATTAATAAAAATCCTAAACAAAATAGGAGAAAGAGGAAATCTTTTTTTAATACCAACAAAATGATTAAATAATAAATCTTTCTTATTCATTTATAAATTGAATGCATACTTCTTTGTAAAATTTTTAGATAGTAGATAATAGTGTGTTAGGAACTTTTATCTTTTCCAAGCACTTCCATAACTTACTTTGAATGACATAAGTATAGGCCTTAGAAAAATATACAAAGTAGATAAAATTTTTATTCTGTGGACATTTTTCTTTATCAATAATATATTTTAAAGTGATGAGATGATCTATAGTAAAATTTTGTCGCTTAAGTTCTACCTAGAAAATTGCATGTATCAAATTTTCTTTATCCTACTTCCAAGCATAGATTCTAGAATAGTTCCTAGAAGCTTACCAAAATATTACTAATTAAAATCAATCTATAATTATTTAGATCTTTTTTATCTTTTTATTTAAAGAGCATAACTACTTTGTTGATGTACCATTCCTTTTTTAACCCACTTGTGTAACCAAATTCATCTTCTTCCAAAGGACATTCAATATTAATAGCATTCCCCATTTAATAATTTCTCCATATAAGTTATTTATATAATAAGAAATTTTTTTAATATGAGTTTTCTTATCCCTTGCATTATATCATTGAAAGAAATTAATAATGTATTACCATTGTTATAAAAATATCCTATTTCTATCATTGTTGTGAAATAAAGCTTGACCAAAATTTTTAATAACATTAAGTGAGAAGGCTTAGTATATTATTCTCTTGCTTTAAAATGAATGTTAAAAATATTTGAGATCTTTTTTTATCATTTCTAATAAATTTTTTGACTTTTTCTAACAACTTCCTTTTTTTAATTAGAATAAAATTTTTTTATGACTTGATAGTTTTGAGTGACTTCTAAGTCTTCAATAAAATTCTAGTTGTTTAATGCATAAAAGAGGCACAACTCCTCATGTTTATTTATTCATATAACTTATTTATGTTAAAGTATGAATGTACATTGAAAAAAGTTGGTTCCTAAATTTGAAAAAGACTAATGATCAAAAGTCTAGAGAAAAGCCTATTTACAAGACAAAAGAATCTATGAGTAGAAAAAAAATATGTAACTCACATTGTACGATATTTCTCTAAATAAATTAATATCATAATGGTCATGCTATTATTTCTATGTCTATGAAATATCTTAAGTACATGAATTCTTATACTCATGCATCTATAACTATTCTATAGAATGCATATTTTTTTTCAAGTATAAATGTCCACACCAAATATTCTTTTTTCAAGTATACCATAAAACATATTCATAAAACCATTATTTATTTTAGGTTATGAACATAATTTTAAGTGCATTTATTTAATAAAAATTTAGTAAGATTATAAGTAAAGTATATAAATTAATAGATAGATTCAATTGTTAAGTATTAACATATTTTCTTAATCACAATATGTACGATTACTATAAAATACATATAACTATGATGGGATACATACTAGACTAATAAGTTGTTAATGAGTAATGAAGAGACATGTTGATTTATGAATGAGTGTTCCTCTTTTCTTAGTTAGAATAAAAGAGGCTTGAAATATAGCCTTTTGATATAACACAAACACAAACCATCTATTAAGTAATTTTATAGCTATAAATATATGTAACTATTTTTCATACATTTTAGTTCTTTATTGGGGGTTAACCTAATATTGTTTACTTCTTTATTATTAAAAATATAAATATACTATTTTATGGATGATGGTTTTAACATAATAATTGACTATTCTATTTATCAATTACTCACATGGTAGTTTATTTAACACATTCTGTATTATTGTAATACTACCAATCCTATTTTGGCTTTTAACCTTTACACATACACTATTCTTATTAATTGTGGGTTTCTCTATTTACTATCCATATAGCTTAATTTAGTTCACTAATTACAAATCTTTAAGAACTACTTTTTCCATTTTCAATTGACCCCAAATTCCAATATGGTATTGGGGATAGGTTAGTTAATTAAGATAGCCCCTTTTTTATATAGAAAATCATGGAAGGCAATGTTCATAGTTTTGGCCAAGAGGCCAACTACTAATCATAGATCAGTAATGTTAAAAAATATTTTGTCCATAACACTCTAGGGAGAGCTTATTGGTAATGCTAAATGATATTCTGTCCATAATGCTAGAGGGAGAGCTTATCACTGAATAACATTTCATCCATAACATTCAAAGGAGAGCCCATCTATAATGGTAAATAATATTTCATCCATAACAGCACCATATTTGCTTCAAGCAATCTATGACTTCTATGTTTATGTCTTCTTATTGCAATACATAGAATTTAGTAAAATGGCAACTTGGATAATTTTTAATACAATAGATGAACTAAACTTCAACTCCATTTTTGTAAGATTCTATCTATCAAATTATAGGTATATATATTAGATATATAACTAACCTAATTTAGGGTGATTTTGACCAATTTTGGTCAAAAGGCCAAATGCCAATTATAGATTAGTAATGCCAAATAATATTCCATCCCTAACACTCAAGGAAATCCTATTAACAATGCTAGATAATATTCTATCCATAATACTTTAAGAAGAACTTATAAATAACACTAAATAATATTCCATCTATAATGCTAATATATTTACTCTAAGTGGATTCATGGCTTCTATATTTATGTCTTTGTATTACAATGCAGATTTTATGTTTATATTTTCATATTGTAGTGCACAAGGAATAAAATTTGGAAGGGCAAGGGGAACATGCATAGAAAAAAATAATTTATCTTTAGAAATATTTTATAGCACAATATTTGTTACCAAACTTGAAATTAGTTTTCCTTCTTATCATGCACTCATAGCAATCTAACCAAAGTTGTTATAGAATACACTGAATCTTGTAAAACTACAACTTGGATAATTTTCAATACAATAGATTAACTAAAATTCAAAATAGTTTAGCAAGATTCTCTTAGACAAATTATAGGTGTATATTGTAATGTCTCAACCCTTGTTAAGGGTGGAAACAATTGTAAACAATGTAATTAACCTTCAAATGAAGGGGCATCTCGTTATGAGGGGTTACAATTATTCATGTATCCCTTGGGAAAGGGTTTGACCTATGTCATTTGAGGCCAAAGTTAGAGGTCATGTTGGGCATGGAGTTGCGGAGTTGAAAAAGGTAAATAATGGAAGGCAGGTGAAGAAAGACAAAAAGGGACTGATCACCCCTTTGAGAGGATAACTTAACCATGGTGGTAGTGTTGGATTGCCTCTAAGGCTTAAGTGGCATAGGAAGACAACCCAAAAAAAGCATTATAGTACTCTCTTCCATTAATATAATTTTTCCATTTTCCTTGATTAATTTTCCAATACCAATTATTTATTTGCTAGTTAATTCATTATTTAAGTATTTATAATATTTTTGGTATATTATCTATGAAAATGGTGAATGTAATAACCTAATCATTCATATTTTTATGACATCCAGAAATGGGATGTCACATTTGGTATCAAAGCAAACCATGATTTAGGAACCAAAGTGGAAGAAAAATTTTATTTTATTATTATTATTATTATAGAACACAAGTACATTTAAGTAGAATAAAAATATGGAGAAAAATATTATTTTATTTTGAAATCAAGGAGGAGTGAAAGGAAGTACATCTAAGTAAAATATAGAAAAAGAAGAATAGAGGAAAGAATTAGAATGGGAAAATATAGAAAAAGCAATTGTAATTACTTATTACAACTGAAAAATTCAAGAAGATCTATAACTATCTTTAATTGGCATTGTCTCTCTTTAGTAGTAGCATCTACCTTGCTAAGCACTAGTTTGCATCCAACCAGTCCATCACACAACTGCTTGATATATTCAATCACACATTTTGCTGTAGCTATTGATTCCTCCTTTCTTTGAAGTTAATTCTTCAACATATTAATTGATCATCCATATCCTTTTGCCATTCCTTATCCTTTCTTTGTAGAGATAAGATTTAAATTATGAGTTATGAGAAAATCAACAAACAACATAAAAAGAAGAAGAAAAAAAAGTGAAAAGAAAAGTATTACCTAAAATTGTTCATTGTCAATTTGGAGGAAATGTGCACGAGTATCTAGATGGCAAGCATAACATATTGCACTTTCCAACTCTCCTAAGAGTTACTCTAGATTTTTTATAGCATCTGGAGCATCCTCAGGAATTGGATGCCAAGATGATGAAAGTTTAGCTTGTACTAAATCATAATATTCCTTGAAGTTGCATGATTGAGACTTCCATAGATAATAGACATCCTCACAGACTAGAATAGAGCTTGTTATCAGAGATACGTTGATTAATGTGCCGAAGAAGCATAAGTTCTTCTTCAGTAGCTGCCAATATCTTTCCCATAAAATAAAAAGAACTCGAGATAGAGAAAGAGGAAACCACTAGAATAGACTAAGAAAATGTTGTTGGTGCTACCTATGGAAGGGAATCTCTTCTAGGTGTCATAGAAAAGGAAGGTATGACTGGTGATCTAGGTGGTGATGGAATAGGAGTCTATGTAGAAGTAGCACATGTATCAACTCTATCCATCAATCAGATAAAATATTGTCACTCCATAAACCTTTGCAATTACAAAAAAGTATTAATTAATTAATTAACATCATACAAAGAAAAGAGGAAACTATTCAAACTTTTAAATAATTAAAACTTACCTCTAGTTATTTTCCCTTATCACGTCTTAAACTTTGTTGAGTTTGTTGGGGTTGTTGTTAAGCCTGTTGTTGGGTTTGTTGTCTCATAATTATTGAACCACCAGAACTTTGCTTAGTACATTGCCTCTACAAAAATAAATTTATCAAATATATATATATATATATATATGGATAAGATATTAAACTAAGTAAATTATATTTAAATATATACCTTGGGAGTAGAGAGTGTGATCTATTCTTGTGATTGAATCATACCAAAGGTCAAAGTACCTTGAATTTGTTCAACTTGTGCAGCCCCAGCACTCTACATTGGTTCATTATGTAGCCCATATGGCACTATCAAAGTACATAAAATAAAAACATAATCAACAAACAAAAAAATAATAATATGAAAATACCTCACTACTTTCCTCCTGATTCTAAGCCTACTGTAAAGTCAATTGACCTTTCTTGGCACCCATAATCTTACTTCTTATAACTCTCTCATCTTTGAGAAATTTAGGGCATAACCAGGGATTATAATGAGTAAAATGCTTTTTTGGTTGATCATAACTTAGGAACATACACATGATCAAAGGTATACAATATAGAGTATAGGATTTTGAAGGATCTTATCAGGCAACAGTAATTTTAGTCATGGCATTATACCAAGCAGAGAAACAAGACATCGACCAATTGTAAATTCTACCAGTTATGGCAACATGAAGTATGCAAATAGAATAATACCTAACATTGGATTGCTATCTATACCATAGAACCTTGCTACTGATGAATCGACATAAGTCAAAGTGAGCCTTGTTAATGAAATATTTACAAATAAATTGGCTTTTTCCCACGGTAGAATCAACAACATAAATAGATAATTCCTTCTTACAAAAAGATTTAAATTTTGTGTAATAAATTGAAAAAATTAAAGGATCCTCTCCTTGTTGAAAACCTAAGACTTTTTTAATATTAAGGGGAATTATAGTTATTGCTTTAAAAATTAATTGGAAAGTAGAACTCTTTTTATTATTATACTGTTCACACCATTCCATAAGAAAACCCTTGTAATGGAAGAGTTTAAAAATTAGAAAAATAAGTAAATTAGCTAATCTAGAAGTGGTGAGGTACTCAAACCCCTCCTTTCCAAGTAAGTAATGAACACAATGAGAAGCAAGGAGTACATTATTTCGATGAAAGATAATATCGGACAATGGAGAAATACTTGAAGGAGTTTGAAGTGAATCTTGACATTTAGAAGCCATGATGAAGATGGTTAAGAGTTCCTTGATGATAATCTTCAAGCTTCTATGTTGACAATCTTTTGTTGGTATTAAGCTGTGATGCATAAATCATCCTACTTCTTATATTTATAATACAATCATAGAAATCATAGAAAAAGCCAAGGGAAAGTATAACTTAAAATGACCAAAGACTTAATAAAAAGTCATGTATAATTTTTTTTGAAGAAAAATCTAACATTTGCTTTTTGTTTTAAAAGTTACCATTTAAATTTTTTGAATTTTATGATTTTTAGATTCACTAAAGTAGGGTTATCTATCATCCAACTCGAATTACTCTTCGAGATGATTCCAACGGTACCAATTTCATCAAAATCCAACTAACGGTTTGGAAGATATGGTCATTCTTGGATTACGTGTAGTTTAAAATTAAAAAAATTCAAAATATATATAATATTTTTATTAAAAAAATTTTAATAATAAAAAATAATTTTTAAAATTTAAAAAAAATTTAAACAAGGAGTCTCAAGTTCAAACCCAAGCCCTAATCAATAATNGCCACCTGCACCGCTCATGTCACCCACACAATCTTGTCACCCTGAATCATGCACCTAATGCTGAACCTATCGTAACCTTGCCAACTGCGCATACAACACTACACTATGCCATCGTCACTTGTAGGACATCCCACCGCTCATTCATTATAGTAATTTTGAGGAGCAATGTGCCCCCTTAGCAGTTGGCTCAACTGCTATAGCAATGCTACAACCATGTAGCACAATGCTCATCTACCGTCACCAAACTACGTTGCCACTATGACCCATACCATGCACTATTACCATCCCAGAACACTCAACCCTTGCTTTCCTACCACTATTGCCTGCCTACTACTTGCCTACTACCTACCAAACACACTGCCCATCATTGCCTCCCATGCTATCCATCACCCACTCCTACATCATCCATCACCACCTCCTGTACTACCCATCATTGCCTCCTGCACTGCCCATCACTACCTCCCATGCCATCCATTACCACCTCCTGTACCACCCATCACTTACTCTTGCACCACCCATCACTACCTCTTGTGTTGCCCATCATCACCTCCCATGCTACCCATCGTTACCTTCTAGCCACCACACAAACCCTGGAATGGGTCGTTTGTTAATTGATGAAAAAATGAAAATTTTTCAACAATTGATGGAAATTTTGAAATTCCCATCAACTGACAAAAAAATTTCAAAAAAAATAAAAATAAAAAATCTTGCATCCATAATTTTTAGTTTAAATAGAAAAACATGCTCAGTTATTTTCAAAAGTCCAAATTTTCCCTACGGTAAGAACAAAAATAAACATTTTGTCATTAAGCGTGCACATCCTGGAGTAGAACTAGGATGGGTGACCTCTTGGAAAGTTTTAGAAAACATGAAAGTTGAGAAAACTTAAAATTGCTATAACTTTTGAATCTAGAGTCTGTTTTCAACCAAACAAAAATTGATTCCAAGACTCCTAAACTCAATGGAATGCTTAGATTTAACTTTTGGATTACATAAAATTAGCATTTAATTCATTATGTCACATCCCAAAAATAATTTGGATTTGGTACTCAAAACGAAATCCATGAAAATTTCAACTTCTTCTACAATTGACTCACAATTTCGAGACTCATAAAAAGGACCATAGAGGCTAAGGATTCTCAACATACCTAATTTTTTCAACTTATTGATGCTTGAAACCCAAAGAATAAATTGGAGAGAAATGGAAGCTTGAGTCAATGACCAAATGAATGTCCTTGAAGATCAAATCAATGAGATCAGGTGTGTTCAAGAAGAACTTCATCATTCAAACCAAAGGTTGAGGACAAAGATGAAAAATATGTTTGAGAAAATTAGGAATTATCCCAAAGTTCAAAAGTTAAATGGTTAGACGTGCAAGGAAATATGGATTACTTTGCAAACTCCATCAAATAATTAACCAACCATCTTATTCAACCTTCAAACACTACCCATAGTTTACCTAGGGAATAACATTAAGACCAAGATTAGTTGCCCCCTAAGGATCCACACCAAAGACAACCTCTACCTACTAGTGGATAGGATGTTGAAATTCCTCTTGTATGCCGTAGAATTGTAATCAAATGTGAGGGATATGGGAATTGGCTTAATCCACCTAGAGAATCATTCACACAAGTTCATGCTAAGAAAGTAAAATTAGATCATTATGACAGAGCCCCTAGATCTAGTGCTAAGGCAAAGGATTGGCTTGATACAATAAAAAATTACTTTGATATGTTGAATTTGTTGAGCCATGAATGCTTAGAAGTTACTCCTTGTATTTAAGAGGACTTGCAGCAACATGCTAGAATGGATTGAGATCTCAAGGTTTGATTACAAATTGGCTTAATTTTCATCAAGATTTTAAACAAAAATTTGTTCCTAATTCTTTTTTTAAAGAGCACAAAATCATATTTGATTCCTTAAGGTTGGGAAGGTGATCCATAGATTACTACAAGGAATTATATGATCTTTCTAAATATGTAAGTCACTAGGATGGGAGAGAATTAGCTTCAAAATTCATTAGAGGATTACATGCTTAATTATGCCCCTAAACACAAGCCCATAATCCTCAAACCATTGATGAAGCGTATAGAATTGCTAAGGATTATGAGGAATCGAATCAGATATAAGTTACCATTTGACAAATAACTCTTCGACAAACTACTTTTCCACAAGCAATGGTAGACGAGACACCAATCAAAAAAGCTTGATCAAGATCAACATGTTTTATTTGTGGTGAAGATCATTTCAAATGAGACTATCCAAAATTTTGAGCAAAAATACAGAGAACCAACCAAATCAGAAATCAAAAACCAAACTCAAACATGACTAAAGGAAAAATTCCAACCACTACCACAACCGTGAAGAAGATATCTACATTGACTAAATCAGGTTTGCATAAATTTCAATTTTCTTTACTAATTTTTGAAGGTTTAATAGAAAATAAACAAATTAAATTTTTGATTGATAGTGGTGCGAGTGATAACTTTATTTTTCCAAACTTAATTAATTTATTAAAAGTAAGTCTACCTTCTAAGAAAATTATTAAGAT
>MNCI01005562.1:34094-53616 GCA_015680685.1 Gnetum montanum | reverse complement strand
TATAAATGATAATAAGGAAAATAAAGGAGCTAAAGTTGAGGAGCATAACAATGAAGCAACAACTGAGCAGCTGGATATAGAGGAAGTGCTCAAGGATGAGCTAGATGCGTAAGGGGAGTAGATTCTAATATCCCATCCCTTGCTAAGGGTGGAAACAATTGTAAACAATGTAATTAACCTTCAAATGATGGGGCACCTCATTACGAGGGGTTACAATTATTCATGTATCCCTCGAAAAAGGGTTTGACCTATGCCATTTAAGGTCAGGGTTAGAATTCATGCTAGGCATGGAGTTGCGGAGCCAGGAAAGGCAATTAATGAAAGCTAGGTGAAGTAGGACAAAAAGGGACTGATCACCCCTTTGATAGGACACCCTAACCATGGTGGCAGTGCCAAATTGCCTCTAAGGCTTAAGTGGCATAGGAAGACAACCCAAAAGGGCGTTACAGTACTCTCTTCCATTAATATAAACTTTCCATTTTCCTTGCTTAATTTTTTAGTACCAATTATTTATTTGCTAGTTAATTCATTATTTGAGTATTTATAATATTTTCGATATATTATCCACAAAAATAGTGAATGTAATAACCTAAGCATTCACATTTTTACAATATCCAAGAATGGGATGTCACATATATTATAAATATATAACTAAGCTAGTTTTGGATGAGAGGCAAACTACTTGTCATAGATTAGTAATGTTATATAATATTCCATTCATAATGCCTCAAAGAAAGCTTATTGGTAATGCTAAATAATATTCCATTCATAGTACTTCAAGGATAGTTTATTAGTAATACTAAATAATGTTTCATCTATAACACTTGAGGGTAAGTATAAATTATATTTCATATATAATGCTAAGAGAAGGCCATTTGTAACACTAGGGATTTATATACCACTATTCTTGTCATTTTTACTATGTGTATCCTTGCCTAGGTTTATTAGAAAAAACAAAATATATAGTTAGATATCTTTGGTAAATAATTTCATATATATGCATGCTAAAGATTTAGTAAGTAGGTACATCATTCTTTACAAGAACATATAATATTCTCTTAGCCAAATTATAGATATACATCATAAATATATAACTAAGCTAGTTAAATGGATTTAATGCATCAAACTTGTGTTTTTTTGTATTTAACTATAGTTCTTGAAACAACTAGATATACATTGAAATATTTGTAGATACTCTTACATGCATTCAGAGCTTATTTAAGCCTTCATTTGCATATTATTTTTGTAATGTTATTGTAATTTTCACCATCATTTTGAAGTGCTTTTGTTGTTTTGTTTGCCTATGATACTATAACAAGCTCAACATCTCATTTTCCTCTCAAAGCTCATTGTTTTTGCCACATCAAGCTTCTACTAACCATCACAACCCCTTGTTCTCATAAGTAGCAATTAACATGTGTTTAATGTTAATTATAATGTTATTTTTTATTTATGTGGAAATACAATAGTTAAGGACACTTCCATTTTTTTATTATTACTGATTTCTAATGGTGCTAAAGAATAGGATTATAATAGAGATAGTCATTAAGGCTTAGAGTTCATTTGTATCAGTAATTGTCCTCTACAATTAATTGACTATTCACTACAAGATAGTTTAGTAGCAATTGCAATTGCTAGAGGCATAACTCAGTGATAAAGAGATTGTTGAATAAATGATATCTAATTTTAGGATTTTACTAGACAACAATAATCTTGATACAATTAATTATTTCCTCAAGGAACTACCACAAGAATTCTCTAATTTTGAGTTTCTATATGTCATGGGTTTCTAGCAGTTACAAATAGATCTTGATGCGATTAAGCTAGTAATTCATTCCTATTATAAAGGTTGGTTTCTATAACACTATGATGGTCATTAGCAATTTTTAAAGATCTTAGTAAAGGATTTGCATTTTTGTTTAAAGACCAAGAAAAGTGATGATTTGTTAAATATGATCCAAATCAAGTGTGTCAATCTTGTTTATATGTTTAAGGATATTATTAGCTTTAACTATATGGACAAAACTATTAATGCATGCTTTCTAATTGTTTATCATAGGAAGTGTCATGATAGACTTTATCTCTACATAGTTGATCGTGAAATGTAGAAAAGTGAATAGCTCTTTGAGAATAATGACTTTGCTTCATGTGAAGGTACAGTTGGATTAGATAGCTTACCAGTATATAAGCTTAAAGTCAAAAATTAAACAAAAAATGTAATCCTACTATTTCTCTAATAAGATCTATTTTTCCTAATTTTATGCATTGTCTGCATATATTTATATTTTGTCTCATATAGAATTCAAGGCAATGAAAATCATCATAAGAATCCACAACAAATACATCCTTGATAATTTTTATAAAACCATAGTTAATGAGTTAGAGATAAAGGGTATGGTGAAAATGAAAAAGGTGAGAGGAATCATCATGATTCTTGAAAGGACATTGCTAGATGTCCCATAAATAAGATCAAAAACTCCACTATGGATTTGATCATGAAACATCATGCCTTAGAGAATAAATTTGTAGAATATAAAGCAATTGTGAGGTTTTTGTGTTCATTTTTAAGCAAGATATTCTAGATAAGTACATGTATAACTCACCACCTTGGAATGACTTGATAGACTACAACATTAATATCATGAAATTCAAGGTGATGGAGAAAATAACATAAGATATTCAATAACACAACACAATTACACTCATGATCTTTCCATACAATAAGGTACTTCATGCTATGATTTATTCTTGCCACTATATATACTATGTTCATGATATATGCATAGTGTAAAAGTAGAAGAAGACCTTAGAAAGTTGCAATTCACATAGTGTGACACATTGTCACAAGTAGATGAGTTAAATAATAGGATTCATAAAATCGATGCTAGCATTTCTACATGTGATGATAAAGTTTTAGCACAATTTAATACTAATAAGATGAGGATTAAGAAATTTTTTGAAGAGGCCATGGAATCAAGAAAAATGTTTATGGCTGAGAAAGTCTCTTCTGCTTGTGATAATTGATTTTAGGTTGTTGCAATTTATGGAGGAAAGATTAAAAGAAATAAATGATAAGATGTTAAATTTTAATAATCCAATGGCCAAGGTTGTGGAAGAAAAAGAACATATAATCCAATATTGGACTATAATCAAATGCAACTCAACATCAAATAGAAAAGAAAGGAAAAAATCATCACAAAAAAAGAGGATATTAAATTGGTTTGATGCAAAGAGAAAGGTGCATGAGTAAATAAAAAATTCAAGTCAACCATCTTATGATTTATCAACATTTTGTATTTATTAATGATATCCTTAACATTATTGTGGAAAATAATTTAAGTATTGCTAATCTCTCCTCTCTTTTTTTGGGTTATATACCTAGGTTAGTCCTTGGGTGAGCAACTAAATAAAAATGAAAACGCTTATCCTTGTAGTTAATTTTTTTGGTTCTTATTCCTTCATGGTTTTGGTTCCTATTAAAGTATCCATGAATGTATTAGGTGTTTCTTTCTAATCCATAAATGCAGAAAAATGTTATAAAGATATAAAGTTGTATGAGATTGAGAGTTAAAAATTTGACCTTGTGCCTAAGTTAAAAGTTCTACAATTTTATTGTTTTTTATGGATGGTTTAATGAAGAAATTATGACTTCTTGAACATTGTGTCTTAATTTTGTTGATTTTTATTATTTATGCTTTACTTATTAGATCTCAAGAAAAATTACGTTTCTTGTAAAATGTTTTAAGTTAGTTTTCCTTTTCCATTTCATGAAATTTATATAATCATGGAGATAAAGCTAAAGCATGATTATGTAAAAAAAATAAGTAAACCACCATTAATAAGTCCAATCATAAATAATAGCTTTGCTTCTTAAGGATGTTAGTGTTAATAATTTTTACTATTTACCCTTGTATCTAAAAAAAATTATTACTTAGGGGATTCTTGAGGGATAATTAAGTATAATAAAAGTTATGAAGAAAAAATGTAAAAATTATTATCCTCAAAGTTGTTATTTTAGAAAGTAAAGGACAAAAATGATGTGAAAATTTATGAACTATCTAATGAGAAAATAAGTGAAGCTAGTAATGGTTATTAATAAAATTATTCCATGTTAAGTTTAAGAAATAATGTTAAAAATTATTATACTTTACCACATGTGTAATTGTGAAGGCGATTACATACTAAACTAATAAATAGTTCATGATTAACAAAGGGATGTATTAGTTTGTAAATGGTTGTTGCTCGTTTTCCAATAAGGATAGAATAGGCTTGAGAGACACATGTCATCTATCATGTAATTCTACTATTACATATGTATTTTATTGCTATTATTTACTTATTTATTTTTATAACCATGAATATATTATATCATGGTGACAATTTATCACAAGGGTTAATTGTTCTATATATCAATTACTAGCCTTTGGATACACTATGTATTGTTGTAAACTTATGAATCTTTTTTTTTCTTTTGACTAAACCCATTAGTTTGCTTTGTATTTACCACTAAAGCCATGTAATGATTTTTACTTCTTAAAGTTATAAGGTCAAATAATACAAAATAGGTATTTTAAAAAAATTTTAAAATTAAATAAGATTGATAAGTTGGAATATATTTAGTTTGGACTTTGTCTTATAACTTTAACCTATTGGAATTTTACCCATCATGGTAATTATGTCTCACTTTAAATTCTTTAAGTACCTAGGTTAATCATTGCAAAAAATTTGAATAGTCATAGGTCATAGTATTTGTAACATTACTGAATCTTTACTTATATATTTTCTCAATTTACTTACAGAAATACTCATGATTATTCTTATTTTGTGATATGCATTTCCTAATATTTCACTAAATTTATCTATATATTTATAATATGTATCTTTAATTTGGTTGAGAGTATCTTTTTCATTTTCAAAAATCAAATGTTAAGATAAAATCAAAAAAAAATCATGTATAATATAGGATGAAGAATTTTCAAATTATTTAGATTTATATTAGTCTTTCTAAAATATTATGGATGAAATATTATGTAGTGTTACAAAATTTGACCCTTTTGATAAAGGGTTATAAATAAAATATAATTTATCATTATAGGTTTAAGCTTTTCCATATGACTTCAACAAAAATAACTTATATTACCTTAATATTCATTTTACTCTCAATTAATTTATTTATCATTTATAGGTCATTATAATAATTCAACAATAATTTCAAGCCAAAAATTACAAGGATAAAGTTGCATTCATCAAATCATCATTCATTATAAAGGATGAATAGCTAGATTTGGAGATAGTTTTTAAAGTCCTATCTTTTAATTTTTTTAAAAGAAAAGATCTAATTCACACAAAATTAGCTTTTAAATGATCTTATGATCAAATTCTAAATCCTTCAAACAATTGAGATCTTACACACTACTACTTCAACTTCAGTAATTACTATTAGTGTTATATTAGCAACCTAACAACTTTCAAACTTACAAATCATTTTAGTCATGCCTTGGTCATGTATGAACTTGTGCTATATTCAAGTTTTTGTATTTTTTTTTAATTTAAAAGGCACCACCATGAATTAAGGTTGCATCCTAGAAGAAAGTTGCTAGTGTTAAGATTATGCCTTAGTTGTGATCTCCTCCATTCTAATTTCAATTATCATCAACACTCATGTTTCACTTGTAATAGCTTTATAACATTTATTTCAACTTCACATCAAAGAATAAAGCACACACATCCAAGTTCATAGCAGGTTTGAACTTGACTAGAACTTGTCATAACTAGCATTAACCCACACTAAAGAAGAAAAGAACTCATGACCACCTTGCATTAATATATTAGTACATCCAAGACTAATGAATTTGATATAGAAAGATATAGAATGTGATTCATGTTCTACTTATAGCTTGCTCACATTAAGAATTGCAACTACTAAGGACTTATGACTAAGTTGCACCTATTAATAAAATTGAATTAAGCCTTGATTGCTAGAACTAAAATGTTAGCCTATGATAGTTGTTATACTAGATTTCCTTTAACATCACCAAATATCATCAACACAAAGAGTTTGATAGGACTATTTTTAATTGTAGCTACATATTAAATTGATATTTTATATATCAAGTTCTCAAGCTCATTAGCAAAATGCTCAAATAGAGTAGGGAAAAAAGACATCTTTATTTTACAATAATAAAACTATTAACTAAAATAGCTTCATAAGTAAAATATTTAATATTTTTACATATTTAAAAAAATTTTAGCATATAAATTTTTAAAAAAATTAAATCAAGGAAATTATTTTTTAAGAAAAAGGAAAAAATAATATTTTATAATGATATTAGTTGATTCATTCTATTTTATATCTTAAATATCATTTTGTGGAGTGGGATGGGGTGGGGTTGATAGTGTTGGAACTTAAAATAATTGAAACTTAGGTACACTGTAAGATATATAGTTCAAATAGATAACTTAGTATTGCCCACTAGAATCAAACCCATGATTTACAATTTCCAAATCAAGAGTCTTACTAGTAGATTAACACCTCATTAAAAATGTTTTTTTTATACTATCTTGGTATTTTATATGAAGCCATCAAAGCTAAGAAGTAATATACATAACTATTGATGCCAACATTACCCATGCTAGGCATGGGACCATGATCAACAAGCCTAATTCTTTGGCATTGAGCACAAAGAAAGTTAATTTATACAAGCACATCTTGGGGCCCAATTCATAATGGAAAGCTTGTGGTGGTGGTTACGTTGCCATGCCATGATGGCATGGATATAATTGCCCTAGTGGTGTAGAATGTGGGTTATGTAATGGCTACAGAGGTGGCGTAACTAACAATGGTGGTGCCAGGAGTTACATGCATTACAGCAGTTACATTGGTGATAACCAACAATGGTGGAGAATGTGGTGGGAGTTATATCTAGGTGGTGCAAGAATTTACGTTTGGTGGTCATATACTCGACGATGTGGCGGTCCCAATAGTTATGGAAGTTGCATAATGGCTGGGGTGGTGGATGTAACTGACACGACTGTGGGCATTTAAACACCTAGATGAGCAGATATAAAAGGGAAGGAGCAAACATTGTGGGGGAAAAAGTGGCATTGCCTCCTTTCTCTCTAGCATGGTGAAATGATGCCAGATAGCAAGCAACACCTGCAACCTCTCTTGTCTCTCTTGCAGTAGTAGGGCATGCTATAGATGATTATGGGGCGAAGCAGGAGACTCTTAGCACCAATGGAGGGGTAAGAAATAGGTGGTAGGTGAATCATCTATCAAGGACTCCCATCTCTAGAGAAAACCAGCAGATGGTAGTTTCTCTTTCTTTGGCATATTGTCATTGGCTAGCCTCTCCTCTCTCTAGTAGGGCATGTGACGGTGGTGATCACAACAATAATGGTTGTGACATGGTGGCAAATGATGGGCAACACCTACAGTCTCTCCTCTATTTCACTAGGGCTAGCCTCTCTCTCAGATTGGGGGCCATCCTCTTTTTCATCAAGGCCAACCTCTCTCTCACATTGGGGACCAACCTCTCTCTCTCAACGGTGCGCATGGTAGACAGAATGGCATGTGTATGAAGAAACAAAGGTTGCAAACAACGTGTTTGCAACACGTAGAGCAAATAGTAGTGGCATCTCTCTCTTTCTCCTCCCTTCCCCAGCAAATAGAATTGAAAACTGCAATAGTGGTAGTGGTGCATAACAATGGCAAGCAATCTCTCTCTCACCAGGAGAGGCCAAGGGGCGGTAGTGGTCTCATAGTGAGAATGACCACCAACAATAGCAGCGAGACTAGGAAAAAGTTTAAATTTACTATTTACTTATTGTATTTAATTAAGTCTTGAAATTCAAGAGAATTATTCAGTTTAAATCTCCCTAAGTTTTTTAGTTTACTTTACTTTCTTTTTGGAATGTAACATAGCCCTTTCTAGCTAAGACTATTTTTGAGTTTTTGTATCCATATGGGAGGTGCCTTAGGCAATATTCTCCTCAAATAAGTTTTTTTTTTTGGTGTTTGTGCATCGAAAATTTATGCATCAACACCTTGTTGGTGCTAAAAGGAGGGTCATTTTTCCAACCTTTATTTTTCCATTTTTTTTGAAATATTAGTTTTTATTGTTCTTGGTCCTGTTCCTAAACTTGTTGAAAATTTCCACTTAAAATTTCTATTTTCAGCCCTTCTCTTGAAAAATATTTTTTAAGAATTTTTGAGCCTTTTTATTTTTTGATCCCAAAAGACTATTTCTTGAAAATTTTTGTTACCCAAGTTTCATCATCCATCTTTAATCCTATTTCAAATTTCTAAACCCTCATTTTCCCAATTCCATTTTAAGATTTATGTTTTGGTAGTACTTACCTAAGTCCTAACTTTGTCCTCTATCTTCTACATCTCCTTTTACGATTTCTATAGTTGTGTTGTTCCTTGCACTTGCATGCAATTTCTAGTTTGGGGGATAAGTCTTGATGCCAACATCATCCATGCTAGGCATGGGGCCATGATTAACAAGTATAATTCCCTAGCACCAAGCACAAAGACAAGTAATTTGTACAAGCACGTTGTGGGGCCTGATTCATAGTGGGAAACCTGTAGTGGTGGTTACAGGTGGTGTAGAATGTGGGTTATGTGATGGCTGCAAATGTGGCATAATTGACGATGGTGGTGCTAGGAGTTACATGCGTTATAGAAGTTACATTGGTTGTAATTGATGATGGTGGAGAACATGGTGGGAGTTATGTCTAGGTGGTGTAGGGAGTTACGTGTGGTGGTGGCATAACTGATGATGTGATGGTTGTAGCAACCAAAAACGTTAGTGGCTGGAACACCAAGAGGTTACTGAGCGTATAGACTAACCTTGGATCCATATGATAGCCATGCTGGAGAAAACGGAGATGGGGCACCCTGAAAGGTCTGGTCAATTAGATAGGGACTTAGTCGGTGTACAATAACCTTTTGTAAATGATTATTTTAAAGAGTTATGTGTGGAGATTTAGGAGATGGATGCCATAACACATAGAATAATAAAAGTATAGCAAAACTTGTAACTGAGTAATAAACGTAAAATAATGCACAATAATGCAAAATATATGCTATAATGAGATGAGATGGGCTTAAGTGAGAGAGTGCATCACCCTAAGATCAGGGGATTTGATCTTTGTTTGGCTGAAGATAGTGTACAACAGATGTGTAGTGTGGATAGGCATAGCTCACAACATAACGGTATGGTCACAACTCCTTGACTGCTGCTAATGGCCTTCTAATAGGAATGGATGGGTCAGTGTCCACTAGGCTAAGAGAGATCCAGGAAGTGCAATTGCTGGCTTTTTTGTTTGCCAACCTTTTGCTCGCCAATCTCCTTACCAAATCTAATCACCAGAAAGACAAATGCCAAAATGCCAATCTCCGAAGCCAACTCTAAAAGTAAACCCTTTGAACATTGTTTGCTAGGGTATTTATAGAGCCATATGTGGGAGAGAGACATGGTTTGGATGCCACATGTCCTGGGTCCCACATGGTGCAAACGTGAATGTGCCATACTACCATATCATGCTACGCTACAATGTTACACTGGTGCACTACGCTGTAGTGTTATGAGCCTGAATGGGAAACCTGCTACGCTATGACCATACCATTCAGATTGCATGTGCCAGAATTCAGGGAACTGCCATGTTTTTATAGAAAATTCCAATGTCAAATGCAAAATGGAGCCTATGCTCCAGGACTACATCTTCCCTACTCTTACAAGTAGGGTTAAGCATAGGGAAAATTTTGGGAATTAACATGGGGGTGCCAAATGGAGTAAACTGCTGATCTTGTCTGTCGAAGAGATGTCAGAGTAGAAATGACCATTGTCGATGTGTTCTGGAACTACTAGAGACATCCTGGGGCTTTCACATGAGTGTTACGCTACCTACATTTCCTAGCATATTAGCGTAGCATAAACACTTGCACGCTACGCTATGCTACGCTGTGTAGCATAGCGTAGTGTAGCCTCTAGCCTTGAGACAAATCTTTGCTGATAATTGAAAATATGCCTTTGACACCTGGCTAGGAAAGCAACTTCAACAATCGACAACTTTGCCTTCCATGTTGAAAGGTCCTAGGACCTGTGGAGTTCATCCTTGGGACACTTTTGGACTTTGTATCCTTGCTACGCTGTGCTACACTGTGTAGCGTAGCATAGCATAATAGCCAGTGTGACATGAATCCCTACTTGATTTGTAATGCTTTGTTAAGAAACTTTACTTGGAACCTGGGGACGAAGTGGGATAGGTGGTCTTAGAGGTTTAAGTATGACCAAGTGCAATCCATTTGCTAGAAACCACTTGGAAGAGGACCTTCATGCGTTCTGACCTTACTACACTATGTTATGCTATGTAGCATAGCATAGCATAGCACCTGATTTAGCCCAAATTCTAATCCACTTTGCAAACGTTTTGTCATGGGATGTCAGTTATGTCCTGGCATGTCAATAGAGTAAGCATGTTTGATAGTAAAGGCATAGGAAAATATGTTTACTTCACTAAAATAGTCTAAGAAAGAGCATTGCCATAGGAGCACCCTGCTATGCTGTGCTACACTGTGTAGCGTAGCAATCAAATAAAGATGATTTTTAACAAAATTTTTCACATTCTCCTACGTCATGTTGATCATGATTCAAGGACGAATCGGGGTAGGTATCTCAGAGGGCTGAATCACTATCAAATTGTATTTTTGGTGCCTGTTTAGTCTTCTTAAGGCCTGCTACACTGTGCAGGGTAGTGTAGCGTAGCAAGTTTTGCAATTAGAAAACTTGTCAAACTGTTTAGTCCATCCTGAATACTTTCAACAACTCCTAGCATGGTCCCTAGCTAGACCGTCCGTTGGGTTAAGTGTCAAGCTAGGCAAGCTAGAGGGTTTAGCAATATTGTCAACCTGGGAGATAGAAAATTTGCTAGACTGTATGGTCTACCCCTAGTGCCTCTTTCATGCAGACTGGCCTCATGGCTGGGTGTTATGTTGACTGTGCTACAGTGGGTGGCAAGCAGGATTGGAAGAGGCTTTGCAGGCATTAGGACTTCTGGGATGCTATGTTGTTTGCATGGTCTAGCATGACACTGCGCTCATAGAGATCCTTGCCCAAACTTTGGGACTGTGTTGAATCATGAGAGTCCCAAAATTGATGGTGTTTCAATAGCCCCTCTTTGTTGATTTCTAGAGGATTTTCCCGAGAGACGTCAATAAAGAATACGAAACACCATGAAGAACAAGATGCCAACACCATTCTTCAACGCCCGCTTGGATGATGCTTCACTATGTTTGAGAGTACTTAGAGGGTAATGTAGGGTAGGGGGTAAAGAATGGATTTAAGGAAATAGGGTTAGGGAAGAAAGAATGTAGAATGCTACACCGTGAAAACTATTTCCATAGTGTGATCCCTCATCAGAATGCTTATGAGGGAGTCAACACGCATGGATGTCTTTGCCTTTGGACCTCAACCTCTTACTGGAGTGCTTGGAGATGGTTGATTTTTATCTGAAATGATTGTAAAGTAGCTTTTGTACCATTTTTTTAGGCACTTGTCTCATTTTTTTGTGCTTTTTTCTCTTTTGTGCTTTTTTTTCTGCACACCCATGTTCACCTGAAGACAACCTTGTTGTTGCTTTAGGATAGGTGTTTTCTCCCTAGGATGAGTTGTGTTACATTCATGTGGGCTTTGACCTGCCTACAGATGCTTCCCATGGGACAAGTTGTGTTACGCCCATCATGGACTTGCCGATTATGCATGTGAAAGGGCTTTATGTGCATCAAGGAAGATTATGAAGAGGATATGGGAAATTGTGGGTATAGGGAATGAAAACTAAGTTGGCTGAAGTGAGAGTAGGATATGCACTCTCATGTAGCTAGGCTAATCAGAGTAGCCACTTCAGAATAATGTAGTGTCTTGCCCTCATGGTGAAATGCATCTTTGAACGATGTCATCTTGGCTTTTATCCTGCAAACATAACAAGGAGAAAACCAAAAAAAATAACTGTCAAGTGAAGTGGGGGCAAAGTCCTGCTTGCTCAGGACACTGCTAGAGTGACAAGTGTTGTCTGATGTGTGCAATGTCCAAAGTAGGAAGGCTAGTGCAAGTTTTGGTAGTGGTAGGTTGAAAAATTTCAACGGACCCACCGAAAATGGGCACTGAAGTGGCTAGGAGCAATGGTGGTGTAGGTGCTTAGGAATCCCTTCCAAAGGCAAGCATCATGTAATCCAGCTGTAAGGTGAGAAGCCTAACAGCTGAATGTCTTTTTGAACTTTGATGGTGGCGAGGGCTGGAGGATGGAAAACTTGTAGCTAGACCACAATAGTGCTGGGACTCCAGCAGCAGGTGTTAATGGTAAGAGCTATGACCAAGATGACTAGCTGTGGTAGCGGTAGCTCCAAAAGGTTAGCAAGATGTCAAATGACATCCCTGGAAGATCAACAGGATGCTAGGGGTGATGATGATGCATGTGTTCTAGAGGGGGTTTTTTTTCTTGATGACGTGAACTTCATTCTGAAACTACAACATCCAATCCCATGTTGTTTGAGAAGCTCGAAAGTGTGCATGCTTGCTTGTTTATACGGTCATACATGTGAGTTGGAAGGCGTTGCACTGTGAACCCAATTTAAGATCTTGGTGGATAGTCGAATGTGCTAGTTTAAGGTCCTAGCAAACCAATGTGCTAGTTTAACATCGTAGTAGATGGTGGATGGCTAGTTTAAGGTCATAGCAGACCATGTTGTGGGTGCTAGTTTTATGTCATGGCCCAAAGACATGTTGTGCTAGTTTAACATCATAGCAGACATGTTATGCTAGTTTTACATCATAGCGGACAAGCTATGCCAGTTTATAGTCATAGTAGACTATCAATGGGTTTAGAACGTAAAGGAGATGTTAGGGTTGCTAGTTTAAGGTCGTAGCAGACCGTAACCATGTAACATTATGAATCAGGGTTGCCACTTTAAGGTCATAGTGGACTGTTATTGAGCCACATTATAAAAAATGAAGTAAAAATTTTAGTGCTTAAGTGCTATGCTGTAGCTACGTGCTACGCTACAGTAGACCCCTGCTATGCTAGAGTGGATGCCCCATGTCATGCGTGGGAAATGGAACACTTTGGAAAGTAACATGTGTTTTAATCATGTAGGCTATAAATAGGGGATTATCCCCTAGTAATTTTGTCACTTTCATTGTCAGAGCTAACACCTAGAGCATAGCGTGATTGAGCTAGGAGATAGCGTAGTGGTTGATACATCCAATACACCTGATTTTGTGAATAGGCAATGGCATGCAAGAGTGAATGCAAGCACAAAGGGCTTGCCAACCTAGATGAAGGGGAGTGCACCCTGCAATATCTTCCCAAGGCACACGTTGAGGAGCAGCAGGAGGCCCTATCCACCTAGTAAGTTGCTACGCTACTCTTTTTTTCTTTGTGTAACTTATCAAGATATATTTTTACTGTCGTCACTGTGTCTTGGTTACTATGGTTGTTGCTATTATTGCGCTGCAACTATTGTTATTGCCTTTACTACCATTTTGACTACTACGCTATGGCTATCGCCACTATAGTTGCAGTGGCCATGGTATTTTCTATGCTATGACTGGTGCACGGCACTGCCTTGACTAGCATTGTTGGGAATGGTCGATACGCCATTACGTGGGTTTGGGCGATTGTGGCATAATGCACACTCAACATAGCATAGCACCCATGGAGGGGATTTTTTCCTGCAAGGTTTCTAGGCAGCATAATGTATGTCTAGCATAGCATAGCATGTGCGAGGGAGAGTTTTCCTTTTGCTTCCATTTCATTTTGCTACATTTCGAGCAGTGGACAGGGCCAGGGCAATGAGGACGTTGTATGTATTTTTACTAGCATGATTGGTGGGCTACATTATGTTTTAGTGCTTGTCACGCTATGCTCCTATAGTTGCTATGTTGGTAGGCCTGCTATGCTACTACGCTAGTAGACCTCCTATGCTGCTACGCTAGTAGACCTGCTATGTTGTTTGCGCCACTATGCTACTACATTGATTACAGTATTGTATCTGCTATGTTGTCATGATTGTTATATTGCTCTACCTATCGTACTTATTAAGTTGTTACACTATGTTGGGTGTGGTCGTCATGCTATGCTATGCATAACATAGTTGTTACTCTTGTGCAAAGTGTAGCTGCTACGCTATGCTGTACAAGTGTGCCTGCTATGCTACGCTATGCAGGGCATAGCTACTACACTATTTTGTGCAAGGCGTGCTTGTAATGCTACGCTATGCAAGGCATAGCCACTATGCTGTGCGGGGTGCACCTGCTACGCTACACTACACGTAACACCTTGCTATACTACATGCAATATTTGGTTCTATTTTACCATGCTAGGGACCTACTGTTTCATGCCTAAGAGAAAATATGTAAACTAAGGATTACTCTACGCTACTCAGTAATCATCACTTGAATAATGTATTAACTCTTTTTTGTCGTGTTGTGTACGGTCATGTTAAAACCCATCCTGATTGTTCTTGAGCTGGTAGGAGTCCTGTGCTACTTGAGTGAACTCATGGCCAACATTCCCCCTCCACATGCATGGGTAGGGCATCAGGTGATCTGGTTCTGGGAAGGTGCACAGGAATTCCTAGAGTTCCTCCTTTACCACTTCAGTGTAATAGTGTGGTCACACTTATTGGCTGAAGCAACCACTGTACTTGTTGAAACGTTGTTGCCCAAGACGACCTGGGGCAGTTTGAAGTTCATGGCTAATGGGTCGATTGAGGGCGAAGGGGCAAAAGGCTCGAATCAGTGCCCAAAAGGATTGAGATGCTTGTGTTGGATTTGGGACATGCTCAAATTTAAATGCTACAATCAATACAACACATTGTTCGTTGCCCATCACATGGGCACCTACTTCCAAAACCCACCTGGAACCATGTATTGTGCTGGTGAGTCCCATGAAGATGTTTTAGATGTGTTGTATCATTTTCCTTATGTTTGTCCAACTGCTTATGATAGTCTACATGTTACCAGGTTTGTAATTGATAAGGATGATCTTCACGGTAATGAGGAGACATTGGCGTTAACCCAAACGTCTTTGCAAAAGTTCTTTTCTACTGGGAATGTACACACCGGTGTTATACAACAACTTGGGGCTGATTTTAGAACCTATCCAGCCAAGTATGCCAAGTTCTATGTGAAATGTGAAGAACTTGGCTAGTTGGATAGCGAATGGACATCCCACTGAGCACTTACCATAGAAGACGTTCTGGTGGAAATTCCATCATTTCCTATGTCATTCAGATCCAGTGTGTTAAATTATGCATTTTTTTGTGTGTTCAAGTGATGATTTTTCTTTTTCTTTTTGCTAATTTTTGTCACTGATTATTGCAATAGCAAGCGAGTCCTAAGAGGTTATAGTAATCACCTCTAGGTGTGATGAAACTAACCTCTTCTTCAAGTATGGGGAGGTTTACAAGATGCAATGTTGGCTATGCAATGGGGCCCCAACCACCCTTGTTCACAATGTTTAGGAGGTTGGGCTCATGGATTTATTCCTAGCAATAAATCCAAGTGTCCTAGCTGTAGAAATCCTCTCCCTAGTTGATTCCTTTTTCGAAAAGGCTGACTGCTTCTGCACACAGGTTCACAATGTGCAGGTGGTATTTGAGATTAATGACAAACTTTTTGCATATCTTTTTGGTGTTCCATTTGATGGTCTACTTATAGGGGATAAGACCAACAAGGATGTTAACCACCAGGGAAATATAGAGGAATGTATTGGGACAAGCAAGGACTGAAAGGGAATTTATATGCATAAGGTCAGGCTAGGGGTGGCCCAAAAGGTTTACCTTGTCTTCCAGGCTCGTGCCTTTCCCAAGCTACTCTTCCAAGGGAATATCCTTGGAGTAGAGTAGGCTTGGATCATGAGGGACATCATGGAAGAAGGGACCCACTATAATTGGGCCAAGTACCTCTCTGAAGGCTTGTGGGCTAAAATGGTTAAGCTTTGTGAGAAGCTTGATGCCCATTTCAACCTACACTATGCCTTCTTCGTAGCCTACCTACGATGGTTTGGGGAATTCTTAGTGGTCCATGAGAATGATGCCTAGGTGCATTAGGATCACACCCAGATATCCAAGTTGTGGATTTGCCAAGTGTTTTGCACCACCCAATCCCAAGACCCCCTAGAAGCTATTGGGGAATCTCTTTTGATAACAACAAAGGATTGGGTGGGGCATACCTTTTGTGCTCCAGACAATGTTGGGGAGGCACCTTTCACTAACATAGGCAATGTGCTAAGGGGGGTGCGTCTCATTGCAGAAATGGTGAAAATGAGATTGCAATGCAAAAAGTCTCATCCAATGGAGGAACCTCCCTACACTAATGAAGAGAGAGGGAGAAAGTTGCAAATCAAGGTTTGCAAATTGCAATCCATAGTTGGTAAGCATGCTTGATTTTCTCAATAGTTAGCCCTCCCATTTTTCTTTAGACTAGCCTGCTTATGTTAGACATGTTTAACAAAAGAAGATGAAGAAGTTTTGGCCCCTGAAGTAGGGGCCCCTTATGCAGAAGAAGAAGAGGCCCCAGCCATAGAGGAGAAGGCCCCTACTACCAATGATCCTTTTGCAGAGTGTGGCCAAGCACCTAAGGGGCATATGATTGTTGAAGATGTCGCTACACTATTGAGTTAGCTAGAAGGGGAAGGGCTACATTTTGATGCTGGTGAGTTTGATCACTTGCTTGATAATGTGTCAATGAAAAATCCCCCCGCTATCACTCCTAAGGGTTTGCTGGGTAGGAGCTTTGCACTGTCGTTTATGTCATTTTTTAGTTTTTCTTTCCTCTTTTCTGCTAAGCTAACATGCCTTATTGTGCAGCGGATACTACTATTAAGGCCCCCAATTCTTCATCCTCGATCCACCTCCAACCATGGACTGAAACTCCAGACCAATTTACCTTTATGAAGGCGGTGGTTGACGACATGATCGACCGCCTAAGGCAACTTAATCCTAAAATAGGTGTGCTCAAATTACAACATTGGGCTCTCTAAGCTATTGCATTATTTCCATTATTATGTGACTAATGCTTTTTTATGTGTGATTGACAACTTCTCGTCTCAAGTGGAATCCCAGATAGGTAGTCAAGGTTGGTGCGGTACCTGTACTCCCACCAGAAGTGATCGAGGTTCCTTGTGATGTATATGAGGAAACGAGAAAATGTGTGCTCTACTTGGCACGATCATTGTGGGAGTGTAGGTGTGTCAACAAGGACCTCTAGAAGCGAGTCCAAAAGTTAGAAAAGGAGAAAGCTTGCCAACCAGTTGAGTTAAAGAACCTACCGCCATGGAATAAATTTTTATTGGCCCGTGACACTCATGACGGAAGTTGACGTACAATAGTAATTGACAATGCAAGAGACTGGTTAGCCGTACGGAGTAAAAACGAGACCACTCGTGAGATTATTGAACAACACTTGTAGATGGACTTATTGGCCTAGAAAAACCAAGATTGGAAGGACTATAGTGCCAAAGTGTATAAATGGGGGCAAGCACAAAAGAACCATAAGCACATGTACAAAATGGAACGTGCTGCCTACCGCTGATGATATCGAGATGCTTCCGTTGAGTTGCATACCCATAAGCTATTTCTTGATGTTATTGGCGTTGCTAAGGCCTATGAAAAGTTCATGCAACAAGTAGTGGTTAGTGAGTCCCCTGAAAGCGAGATGACCCTACCTTCCAAGGAGACCACTACCACCACCTTTTCTTTGGGGCCACCTAGATGGATGGCTGTGAAGAAGGGGAAAGTTGTGGTAATCGTTAATCTGGGAGAGGAATATTGGGCCAACCTAACCAAGGAAGAGATTCTTCAGTGTCTAGTGGTTGGCATGGACAAGATACCCTCTGAGATGGACATGCCCATCTCAGGTTAGCCACTTTTTATTGGTGTTGTAGTCTATTTCATGAGAGCCTTGTTGTAGCTTGATTTATTACTTTGTTTTGTCTTATGCAGGATCCAAATGGAGGTGCGGGACCTAGTGGAGTTAGAGATGAAGATGTTGGTGGGGACTTGTAGCGTAGTTGCAAAATATTTTATTTTTGTTTTGCATTTTATTATTTTTATTTTTTGTGAGCATTGTTGTAATGACAAAAATTTTGACGAAGTAAAATAAGTGAAACAATTATTTCATTTTGGTTTTATTTTACGGTTAATATTTTGTGAATGTGTTTAGGCCCCTTATGGGCCCCTTACTCTGGTTTAACATTTTAAGAACATTTTGGGCCATGCAGTGTAATTTCTAAGGGTTGGCTACCAATTTTAGGCCTTAGCGGGCCGCGATGATAGTTTAAGTCCATTCTGGGTTGTTGCTAGTTTTAGGCCATTTTAGGCCATTGCTAGTTTTAGACCATTTTGGGCCATTACTAGTTTTAGGTCGTTTTGAGCCATTGCTAGTTTTAGACCATTTTGGGCCATTGCTAGTTTTAGGCCGTTTCGAGCCATTGCTAGTTTTAGGCCGTTTCAAGCCATGTGTAAGGTACTGATGACAATGGAAATGCAATTAGCAAACTTAATGTAAAATGTAAATAATGTAAATAGAAAACTTAATGTAAAGTGTGAATCATGCAAAGAGCAAACTTAATGTAAAATGTAAATCATGCAAATAATAAATTTAATGTAAAACGTAAATCGGGCAATCAGGAGTATAATTATTTGCTGAAGTAAGGTAGAGACAAGTTTCAATCATGAAATTGCTTTCTAACCCGATGTGGGTTAGGAGAGGCATATGACTAGGATGCCTTACAGTGGTATTCATCTATATTATCATCTACCACTTGGAAGGGCAACTTGGCCCACGTTGTTTTTTCACTTGAGTTGATAGTTTTAACCTATTCATTTATCACACATGGCATTTTCATTTGAATGGGTGCTTGGTTTTTAGAGATTTCTATCTCNTCGTATGGTTGAGTATAGGGGTACCTCGCCACTCATCATTGGCGTNACCATGATCTCCCTAGGATTAGGTTAAATCCTAGAATCTCCTCCATCACAATAAACATCACGCTTGTGGGGAACTGGTCCCCTACCACAAAGTTGATGTGCACAGTCCCCTTTACTACGACACGTGTCCCATTGAAGGACTTAAGGCACAAAGTTATTGTGGGCTTGATTTGATCTACCAAGCCCAACCTGTCAATGATAGGAAATGGGATTACATTGGTGGCAGCTCCATCGTCAACATATACCCTGCAGGTTTTCGCTAACAGGAATGGATGTCAACATGTGAACCATTGCCTTGCGATGTGTTGCAGAGGTCATTATCAGGTCATATAGGCTTAATGTTATATTTTTCTGCTTTAAGGCCTATTTAGCTTGTGAAAGGACATTCAGAAAGTCTTGCCCATCATCTTGTTTTTTGTTAACCTTTTCTTCTTCTATATGCCCCAAGAGACAAATTTCTTGAGGGGGAGTAGCTTCAAGTTGAGCACTAGGCTTTCTTGGATTTTCTCTAGTGTTGTGCATTGTGCC
>MNCI01005562.1:11293-32645 GCA_015680685.1 Gnetum montanum | reverse complement strand
GTAGGCTCTAGAAATGTCATTTGGAAGCAAGAGTTAAAGTATTAACCACAAGATTTTACCAAAAAGAAAACAATGCATCAACCAAAATATAGACTACTGATACAACTGACAATGAGGTGATAAATGGGGAAAGAAGGATGGAAAGAAGAGAATGGAATGGAATCTCAAGAACAAGGTGGTGTACAGCCCCTTGTGTATTAATGGTAAATGTGACTTAGTAGATCTCATTCCAAGTCCAGCCTCAAACAAACCACATCCAGTGACTTCGCATTAATACATTTGGCCAATCCATCCACTTGAAGTAATAAGAATTCCTTCACCACAGAGCCACCACCATTTTGATGAAACCAAATAGGAGAAAGTAGGAAGCGAGAAGGGCCTTATTTAGAGGGAACATCTTTATTTTAGTTCTATAACCAGTTCTTGTAGCCCAAATTATTATTTCATCTAAGGGGTGTGTTTTGAATTCTCACCGTTTTTCTCTCTCTCTTTTTGTGTTTTTGTGTGAGAACCACACCATAGAAAGACTTATTATTTTTATTTGCTTAGCTTCCAGATAATGCGGCAACGTCGGAATGGTAAGAAAACTCAAGAAGAAAACATCCAAGCACCCAAGAGAGTGGCCAGCACAAGTGCATCAAATCCCCTTGAAGTCACACCCTTTTCAATCCTTGAGTCCTTCCTTAGTTTGAGAAATGCCTAGTCACTGATTCGTTGATAGTTCTTATTATTGAGAAAGGGACTGTACAGTTCCAAGACAAGAGAGACCATAGAATTTTATGGAGGTATGGATGAAGTGGACTCATTGCCTACTATATCAAAAGAACCATACCTTAGTATCAACATCATAACTTAAAGTTAAAAACCAAACATTAGCAATCAATGAAATATAGTTCATACCACCATCAGAGCACTTATTAGGTGACAAATCAAACACACAAAGAAATGAAAAAGTATTAATGATGTTGTGAAAAAAAAATAAGAAAAGTTAAAGAAATTTGTAAAATAAAAAATGTGTAAAACAAAAATTTAAAAAGAAACTGAGGGCCTCAAATGATTAGCATAGGTGGCCATCTCCCCCATGACTAAGTTGGAAGGGAGAGATCTGAAATAATGAGTGAGGTCATCCTCTCTCAAATGTGCTATGTGCATAGACCATTCTAGGTTCATGATAAGGTTTGGTTGGTTGCACACAGACTAGTATTCTCCTATCGAAGTACTCATTTGAATTTTCTAGAAGTTTCCAACTTCCCTCAATTGGTGGTTTCAAATTAAGGGTTGGAAGTTGGCAACACTCTTGCTCCAGTGCATCTATGCTTTCTACATGGGTGCAAGTTGGTCCTTTAGTTAGTTTCATGCATATTGGTGGGTTTCTCTCTTGATTAACTGTCAACCACTAGGTGTTCTCTTGTTGTGTGGTTGCTACATACAAACACTTTTGTATGTTAACTTCCTGGGCACATCGGTTGCATGTAGGAGATGTTGAACATTCTTATACGCCATCACCCTCTGTATCACTATATGTGATGCATGGAACCTTCTTCTTCTTGATCTTTCCATAAGTGTTTTCCTTAGATATTTTCAAGGAAATATCATGAATTCCTAGGCATGCATTTATGGTACTTAGCCATGCCCTCCCCATTATTATTGGGAAGTCCCCTTTTTCATTGTTTACTTGGATCACTAGGAAATCAGCTGGGTATGATCAACCACACATAGTGGTAATGATGTCCTCCACCAATCCCAAGGGAACAGTGATGGACTGGTCAGCCAGCTCTAAGCAAATATTTCTCTTCTTTAGTGGAAGCAGGTTGCAGGCCTTATACATTTATTGCGATATCAAGTTGACTCTTGAACCTGAGTCAAGAAGAGCTTTACGTGGTTCATTCCCAGCGACTTGGAGGTAGATTAAGGGACTTCCAGGATCAGAGAATTTCTTGGGAAGGTGGCCTTCCTTGATCTAGTCAGTGATGGTATGTGTTAACATAATCGTATGCGTTGAGCTCTATTGTTGGTTTGAAGGGGGCTCTAAAGTCTTATTTGATGGAGGAACGTTCTGAGGCTCAACCGCTTGTGGTTGTGAGAACTTGTTTGAACTATTGGTTCTGAAGAAAGGTCTTCTCCTTGTACGGTTTTCAGAACCAGCAACGGGTTGAAGGTTTACAGCTCTCGTAGCATTGCGTTGCTGCAGTTGAGTGGGGGGTTCCCCTTGCATTGCTGGAGCAGGCAGTAATGGAGTTATTGGTGTAAGATTTGTGGCTGGGTTTGGAGGATGGTATGGATATGGTGTGTCTCTCCTAGGAAAAGGAGTCCTATAATACTCCCAAGCTTGGTAGTGACGTTGTGTGTGACCGACAGAGTCACTTGAAGAGATTGGCTACTACACGTAGTAGCCATATGGATCCGGTTACCAGTAAGGGTATTATTGCCTTGGCAGTGGCATCCCCCATGACTACGGATATTGCCATTGCTGGTGTTGATTAATAGGTTGTGGTGGAGTTCCATTTGGATAATATGTTAATGGTTGGTGGAATTACCTTGGATTACCTTGGGGATAACGTAATCATCAGGGTGTTTGCCATTTGTTAAATCATGGGTTAAGTGTGTACACCCAAAACGCTTGCAAATATGAGATTACTGGGCAACATCCCTTAGGATGGTTATATTGGCATATCTCACATCCACCGTCATTGTCCATATTCGAATCCACAACCTCATCAGTGATGGTTATTTTACCCTAACCTTTGTTACGTGCATGGTCCAAATCCCTCTTATTTTTCTTATCATGGTTACTACTTCGCTCCTTAGACTCCTCTACAATTTTTAAAACAATTTCAAATCTACTATCTAAGGAGTTTCACATATGATCTACCTTAGCCGAAACTTCTGTTGTTAATATTTGAAGTGACAAGGTTTTCCTACTCGCCAACTCTTTGGGTGGTGACTCATCCTCCTCCTCAAAGAATCTCACTCCCCTCTTTCGGAGGGAAGGATCACAGTTATACTCTTCCACGCTTTCTCTCTTACGTAGCTCTGCTTCTTCCTTAGCTACTTGCTCCAACAATCTTTGAACCTCAAGGAACCTAAGTTCAGATAATTTCCCTTGGGCATATTTCCCTACAAGGCACAAGCATCATAAAATGCTTCTAAGTGGTTCTGCGGATCAGTGTTGTATCCCCCCTCAAATCATGGGATATTGTTCATGTCTAGTCTCTTGATCTGGCTATTTTTTTTGTGCCTTGTAGGTATTCTAACGACCTCCCATGATGTTTAACATGCTTCAGGTTTCAAGTAGGGGTTCATCATGGTCATTTCTCTCATGGCGTCTGTCATGCCTACGTGGTTGCCTACTTTCCCTTCTTTCATGCCTTGACTCTCTAGAGTGCCCTTATCCTCTTTCTTGACTCTCTTGTTGCGGTTTCTCACTATGTTTACCCTTATCCTCACTATTAGGCTCTTTATGACTACGTCCTGATGTAGAATGAGAGGGTGAATATGGTGATGAAGGGGAAGAAGAAGGAGAACCATCGCCATGACAATGTTCCCTACCTTCTCTTTGGTGGTCCAAGCTCCGATCATGATGACGATCAGAATGCTCATCCTTATCATGTGCTCGTGTTCCCTCGTTGAACACTTGGTGTTCTTGGGAATCAGAACCAGGGTTGTGTATCATGGAGTGAAGGTTCTAATACACCACCTCCTCACTATTGTTAGGAGGGGGAACATCATTTTGTGGAGAACCTATTGAAATAGGTTCAGCCCCCTTAATTTCTCTTATGACGGGGAAAGCATTATGGGGTCCTATGCCCTTCAACGATGTGTGATAACTCTCTTTCCATGAGTCCTATTGACATTGCACTTCTGTGGGATGGTAGTTCCTTGCGTTGTAATCACATGCAACATACTCAACATATAATTATGACATGCCTATTCGTGCAAGGGCATGAAGGAGCATGTTGGGGGTTGCTCTGTCTAGAGGAAATACTATGTTACCCTCCAAGTCTCTCCAATGCAATTGTTCGTCTTGATGGAAGACAAAGGTAAAGTCAGGTATATATTTATTGTGATGAACATATACCACACTGAATTGTTGAGGAATTGGTAGATTTTGGTTATGTGCGTTGTGCCATCGACTTTCTCTAGTGTTGGTCCTAGGTGGTGAAGTGCTTTTGTGTGGAGAAGAAGACATTTTTGTCTTATTCGGTGTGCTATTTACCGTTATGCTATATTTTTGTTTGATCAACCCTAAGGGTTTATTTTAGCTCCCAACGATGTGAATGATTTCCTATGTTCTACGTAGCGCACAAACAACTAAGTCCCCGGCCACGGCACCAATGATGAGTGGCGAGGTACCCCTACACTCAACCATACAAATATAAGCATCTCACGTGCGATCTAGTTTAACTCCAAGGACTAAGTGCTTACGCACCTGATGGAACACTTAAGGTTAATCAATTGTTATCTTCCCAGACTTGTATTGTCATAGTTGTATGGTTAAGTAAGTCTAAGGTATATGATTTTTATGTCTTTTATCTTTTTATCGCCTATGCTAAGAGAGGAAAGGGTGAAGAGACTAAATAACTTTCACTAACTAAGCTTTAATCGTCCTAGCATTAGTATCCATTCCCACTTGCTGTACACACCCTGAACCAGTGCAACGCTACTGGGATTACCAAATGCTCTTCATTACTAGGTTACCAAGCATAGCACACGTGCTCGAAGTAGTCATACTGAATGCACTTAACTAGGAGAGTTAAGGGTTGAGAGAGATTAATTATCTAAGAAAGAAATTAAGAATTTAACATTAATTAATTCCTATTTAGCTTAGTCCATGTGATGCAAGGTTTATCAAAAAGTTTGTCTTTATTTCTGTACACAAATGTGTGCTTAGGTATAATTTGCTTGAATAAAGATCCATTCACTTTGAGACTCCTACTGCAGGCACATGGAAATTATTCTATCTTTGGAATGGTAAAACTGCCAGAGTTTAGCTAAGGGTTTAGATCTAGATTATCTTACAAGGGAAAGCCACCTCTTATTTATAGACAAGGTGACGAGCTATGATATCACATATGCTATATCGCAGCCCATGCGATATCGCGTCCCATCATCTTGCATTTTTGCATAGAGAAAATTGTATCACTCTTTGTCTTAAGGTAGACATTCGGGTGATTGCTGTCATAGTCTCAAGGACTACCTCAACATCAGGACCTACCACATTTTGGACAGAGTAGGGTACCTCCAAGCTCGAGGTGGGAACTGCAGTGGTAATAGGATTCATTTTGTGTTGTAGTTGAAGACCGTAGGGAAGAGAGGCTAAAACTGGGTATGCTTGTGAGTGTCAAAAACTGGTTCCTTCACTGTTACGCCTGCTACGCTGTAGGGAATGCAGGTAGCATAATGCGATGGGTAGTGTATCACAATGGATAGTGTAGCATAGTAGAGGGCATTACACAGTAAGCAGTGTAACACTGTAGAGGGATGTTACACGGTACGCAGCGTAGCACTGTAGATGGGTGTTACGCAATAGGCAGCATAACATTGTAGATGGGTAGCATGATGGTGTAGACAGTCGAAGAACTGCTATGTTGACAGAGTTACTACGCTACCCAAGATGCAAGCAACATAACTCAGTTGATTGAGTAAGGAGTTAACGTATCATGCTGACAGGGTCACTATGCCACATAGGATACAAGCAGCGTAGCATAGTTAATAGTAAGCATGGTTCAGCAAACAGTTGGAGGCTTTAGTCTCACTGGGTTCCAAAGGAATCGTCGTTGTGACCAGTCTGCACCACCCGGTGCATAGACAACCACAAGGGTGTCACATCTATGCTAGTAGGTGACAGGGTATAGACAACATGCAGGATTACTCATGATACACAACAAGGGCACAAAGAGGTCCTCCTTCTAATGCCAAAAATTGTAGCAACCAAAAACGTTGGTAGTTGGAACATCGAGAGGTTACCAGGCGTACAGCCTAACCCCGGATCCGTGTGAGGGCCGTGCTAAAGAAAATGAAAATGGGGCACCTTGAATGGTCTGGTCAATTAGACAGGGACTTAGTTGGTGTATAATAACCTTTCATAAATGATTGTTTTAAAGAGTTACATGTGGAGATTTAGGAGATGGATGCCATAACACATAGAATAATAATGCAAAATATATGTTGTAATGAGATGAGATGGGCTTAAGTGAGAGAGTGCACTACCCCAAGATCAAGGGATTTGATCTTTGTTTCGCTGAAGAGGGTGTACAATAGAAGTGCAGTGTGGATAGGCACAGCTCACAACATAACAGTATGATCATAGTTCCTTGACTGCTACTAATGGCCTGCTAACAGGAACTGATGGGCCAGTGTCTGCTAGGTTGAGAGAGATCCGGGAAGCGTAATTGTTGGGGTTTGCTATTTGCCAACCTTTTGCTCTTCAATCTCCTTGCCAAAGCTAATCGCCAAAAAACCAAATGCCAAAATGCCAATCTCCAAAGCCAACTCTAAAAGCCAACCCTTTGAATGTTGTTTTCTAGGGTATTTATAGAGCCAGATGTAGGAGAGAGACGTGGTTTGGATGCAACGTGTCCTGGGTCCCACATGGCACAAACATGAATGTGCCATACTATCATATCGTGCTACGCTGCAGTGTTACGCTGGTGTACTATGCTGCAGTGTTACAAGGCTAGACGTGAAACCTGCTACACTATGATCATACCGTTCAAATTGCACATGCCAGAATCCAAGGAACTACCATGTTTTTACAGAAAATGCCAATGTCAAATGCTCTATGCTCTAGGACTACGTCTTCCCTACTCTTATGAGTAGGGTCAAGCGTAGGGACAATTTTGAGAATTCATAGGGGGTTGCAAAATAGAGAAAACTGCTGATATGTTCTGTCAAAGAGATGTTGGAGCAGAAATGACCATTGTTGACGAGTTCTAGAATTGTTGGACACGTCCTGGGGCTTTCACGCTAGTGTTACGCTACCTGCGATGCCCAACGTATCGGCATAGTGTAAACACCTGCACGCTACACTGTGCTACACTGCATAGCATAGCGTAGCGTAGCCATGAGCCCTAAGACAAATCTTGCCTGATAACTAAAAATACACCTCTGACACTTGGCTAGGCAAGCAACTTGAACAATCAATAACTCTACCTTCCATGTTGAAAGGTCTTGGGACCTGCAGAGTTCATCCTTAGGACACTTTTGGGCTTTGTGTCCTTGATATGCTGTGCTACCCTGTGCAACGTGACATAGTGTAGTAGCCAGTGTGACATGAATCCCTGCTTGATTTGCAATGCTTTGTCCAAAAACTTTGCTTGGAACCTAGGGGCAAAGTGGGATAGGCACTCTTGGAGGTCTGAGTGTGGCCAAGTGCAATCCCTTTGCTAGGAAACACCTGGCAAAGGACCTTCATGCGTTCTCGACACTACTATGCTATGTAGCGTGGCACCCAATTTGGCCTGAATTCTTACTCACTTTGCAAACATTTTATCATGGGATGTCAGTCATGTCCTGGCGTGTCAGTAGAGCAAGCATGTTTGATGGTAAAGGCATGGGCGATTATGTTTACTTCGCTAAAATAGTCTGAGGGTGGAAATTAGGCTCAGAAGTGGCTTTGCGGGCATTAGGACTTCCAGGGTGCCATGTTGTCTGCACGATTCAACGTGACACCGCGCTCGCAGAGATCCTTGCCCAAACTTTGGGACTGTGTTGAATCATGAGAGTTCCAAAATTGATGGTGTTTCAATGGTCCTAGGCATTATGAAAGTTATGTAATGGACTAGGTGATGGGCATAACCAGTGCGAGACATGGACATTTAAACACCTATATGAGTAGTTATAAAAGAGGAGGAGTAGACATTGTGGGGGCAGAAGAGACATGGCCTCCTTTCTCTCTGACACAGTGACATTGTGCTAGATGGTAGGCAACACCTACAGCCTTCCCTCTCTCTCTCTTGCAGTAGCAGGGCACATTGAAAATGATTGCGGGGGGAAGCAAGGGACTCTCAACACTAGTGAGGGGCTAAGCAACAAGCAGTAGGCAGATCATCTTCTACCCTCTCCCAAGGGAACTAGCAAACGACAATTTCTCTTTCTTTGGTGTATCGTCATTGGCCAACCTCTCCCCTCTCCAACAAGGCATGTGATGGTGGCAATTGTGACAATAATGGCAGTGACGTGGTGGTAAATGGTGGGTAGCACTTGTAACCTCGCCTCTCTATCACTAGGGCCAACCTTTCTCTCATCAAGGCCAGTCTCTCTTTCACATTGGGGGCTAGCCTCTCCTTGACATTAGGGGCTAGCCTCTCTCTCGTCAAGGCCAACCTCTCTCTCACATTGAGGGTCAGCCTCTCTCTCTCGACGACGTGCATGGTAGACAGAATGGCATGTGCACCAGGAAATAGAGGCTATGAATGATGTGTCTGTAGCATGCAGAGCAAACAATAGTGGCATCTCTCTCTTTTTCCTCCATTCCCTAGCAAACAACGACAGATAGAACCATGAACTACAGTGGTAGTAGTGGTGCATAACAACAGCAAGCGGTCTCTCGTCTACTAGGAGAGGCCAAGAGGTGGCAGCATTCCTGTTGCGGGAATGACCTCTCTCTCCCTCCTAACGACAACAACACATGAAAATGGTGGCAAACAACGTGGCAACAATAGACATGTGAACTATCTAGCCAGCAACAACAAAACAAATCTCTCTCTCTCTCCCTCTCCGATGGTGGTCGAGGTCTTCCTGCTTGTCAGTGGGCACCAACAACAACAATAATGGGGACCAAAGAAAAGTTTAAATTTACTATTTACTTGCTGTATTTTCATTAAGTCGTGAAATTCAAGAGGATTATTCAATTTTAATCTTCCCAATTTTTGAGTTTAATTTGCTTTTTTTTTGAAATGTCACATAACCCTCTCTGATTGAGACTATTCCTAGGTTTCCATACCCATATGGGAAGCACCCTAGGCAATAGTCTCCTCAAACAAGTTTTTTTTTGTATTAGTGCATCCAAAATTGATGCATCAACAATAACATGTAAGTTAAAAGTATAATTTACTTGGTTAAACTCTTCATTTTGTAACTCTAAAGTCATGGGGTTAAATTCTCATAGAAATCTTGAATTATAAAGTTCTAATTTAATTATATGTCAAAGTGAATATTATTAAAAAGTGATTCGACTTCCAATACCCCCTCCATTCATAAAGTGTAGTTCCAATATGCCTCCATTGATAAAGTGACTAGGATATACCATAATGATACAACTACCAAAGGTGGTTCAATTGGTTACCTTTAATAACTACATGGTTGCTCATGATGACGAAAAATTCCTATGCACCAAAGATTTGCAAATCCCATAAAATTTGTACGAACTATATGTTTTGAAAGTGAGAGCGAGTAAGACTCTCTCTAAAAACTTTTAATTTAAATTAAATTAAAAATAATGTTTTATAGTAGTAAAATGTGAAAAAAATTAAAAAATATTTGATTTAAATATATTATTATTTTGTAATTCACGTCCCCACCTTTGAACCCATCCCAATCTTTGCATATGCTTGCATACCCAAACATGAATTGAATTGCAAATCCTCGATTCCTTGCTTTCAAGAATTGGATTCATTTGATGCATAGAAAATTCAGAGCACCTAAGATCTCAAACTTCATGGACAAGCAGACAACATATGCAAGATCTCAAACTTCGTGGACTAGCAACAACATATGCAAGGAACAAATTCGACATGGTGAATGCAAAATAAGTGGGAAAACAAACTTCCTGAATAACAACATAGCCAAGCAACGTAACAACGAACACGGTTTCCTAGTTCAGAGCTACCATAATACCCGATTTGTGTGGTTGATGTGAAGTGAATGAATCATGAATCAGGCAGCAGAAGCAAAGGCAACGGATGCTTCTTGGCGCATGCGCTGCAGCGCGGAGTGGCAATGCTTCACAAGACTCTGCACATCGACGCTGCTTTTGGGGCCCACAAGCACTGCCATCTCGGCATGGTCGGGGTAGGTCTGCAGATGCACCGTGGCCTCGCCAGGGTTACCGGTGGCCGTACTCACCATCCACCTTAACACATTGACATTAACATTGCCATTGTTGTTGTTATTGTCATTACTATTGCTATTGCTGCTGCTACTCCACGCCCACTGCAACTCCTGGATTGGGCCTTGCACATTGGACACCGCAAATGTTGCATTCCTAGCAAACCTTCCAATTAAGTACTCCGTTACCTGCAATCCATCCGTCCATCGGTTTTAGCATCATTAGCCCATAAGGCGCTACTTCAAGTACAGGTAACGTCAAAAAATCTTGTTTCATGAAGCTTTAACTATAGATTGAAAAGTTAGATCGGATGAGCAAAGCAACAGCTTTTTTCATAAATTGGATCAGAAAAATCTGAGTAAATCAGTAAGATTAAAATGGTCAATATTAGAAAAATAAAACAGTTATATTCATCTATGTTGGTAGGTGCAATTTCCTTTCCAATTTTTTTCATCTAAGAGCTCTGTTTTACTGTTTTACTTTTCTATTGACATCAGAATCAGTAATAATTAATATAGTAACTTAAAAATCAATAAAAATATAACATGATTTATAGATTAAATGTCCAATGGGATCTTGAATCCGCTTTAATGTTACATTCCAATGTATCGCAGATCTTGCAATTAATCTCAGATTTCTCCGACTATGACTTAACCCGGTAAAGATGAGGTGGCTTCTTACTATTTTGCAAATTGGTATCTACTTTCATTACAATGTTATATATATTTAAAGCTCAATTGGTATAATCAAGACATCAACAGAGATGCGACCTCGATACGAGTTTGACAGCAGTACGGATTAGGGTATTTCACATGGGAAAATGCCAAAAAGGGGTCAGCTGACGACAAATTCACACCGCAAGTGACTAAAGATTCACGTGACCAAACTGGTTACAAGCTAAAACTTCTCTTACCTTATGTAAGTTTTCCTGATGACTAGAGAGCGTTTCAGCATCAATGTTTTTATCGTAGTTTTCATGAGTTTGTTATGGTCTTGTAGACACATAAGAATGAATAGTTCAAGAGCAACGTTGTGTCTTCTTGTAGACACATAAGAATGAATAGTTCAAGAGCAACGTTGTGTCTTCTTTGACGTGAGAGGAAATCATAATATTATGGTTTGTCCAAGAGTTTTCTCATAGTGATTGCTAAAAACTATAAAGGCATTTATATCATCGACCGCATCTTGAAGTAACCTAAAAGAGTCACTTTCCACTTACGTAATAAGGTCAACCAAATTCACTGCATTTAAATGGGGAGTGAATTCAAACAGATGAAAAATCCACCGGTCTGAAGACTTAAGTCGTAAGTTACACTCGGTAAATATTATAAGCTATTATGTCAGTCTGAGTCATAGTGATTGCTAACACTGAATTCAAACCCGGATACTGAATTCAAACCCGTAAGAAAATTGCTACGAAAATTCGTTAGCAATTACGTTTAACTTTTTCTTTTAAACTATAAGCAGCGGATTCGTTGCTGTAAACTCACCTTGTGTCCTAACAGGCTTCCAGCAAGGGCTAGACATTTGTGAGTGAATTCAGCCTGGAGTGAGGCTTTCTTTCTGCACAGAAGAGTTTTGCTGACTCGGCAGTAATCCAGCCAGTTGCTCCGTCTGTGTAGTGGCAGCCTCAATGTCCAGAGCCCTAAAAGGTTGCCCCACCTCTGGCTCTTATTCTCCATCATCTCTTTCAATTCCTTTTCCATAGAAATTTTCTAAACTTGTTTAGTTTTGTTAGAGATGCTGTAATAAACCATGACACAGACAAATGAGAATTTCAAAAAGATCAGAATGTCTGAATGCTTACACACGGTCCTGGAGGCGATCTCAGATTCACTGCCACCAAACTCCTGATCTGAACATCCGACGCTTTGTTTATTCCTTTCGGCAGCCGCTGCTCAGATTCAAGCTGGTGAAGATACTCTACCATTCCCGCCATCAATACCCCCATGAAAACATCGTTGATAGTCTGCATGCCAAACGCAAATTAAACATAACAACTCATCACCGACGATCAGACTCTGAAGATTCTTCACAATTCAATCAGAAAAACTCACTCCTGCAATAACTTGCTTGATGAGGCGCATGTCGGCCATATCAATAGTGAAATGCCCCATTCCGTAATGGCCGTTATCTTTGGACTTAGGGAGCTTTGTGTCCGGCCACAACATTTCAGCTGCAAACTCCATGATCCCCACAAATGTCCACCAAATGCAGAAAAAAAGGCCGATCAGCCATTGTAAAATGCCTGTGTTAAAGGGATATGCAGTTCTGTTTCGCAGCCTGCAGGCTGGAATTCTGGCCTTAGACTGCGCTGCATCCGAAGATTTGCAGGCATCCAGCAGCAGCGCCATGAGCGAATTACAGTCGCCTATTGAATGGTGGCTCTTGAACACCACTGTGGCCTCTGCGTCTCTACACTTATGGTTCAACACATGGATCTCCCACTGTGGCATCGAAGCATCTATCTCGCCAGAGTTTGCTAAGAAACTCATGTATTTCGTCACAAAATCATCGTCTCCGGCGTCGATGCAGTTCTGTAAGTCCGGAACCACGATGTGATCTTCGACATTAATCTGTTCCTTCTTTGTCCACTTTGTGCTCCCATTTCTGCCTTTCTTCTGCAATCACAACAGCACTATTTTTAATAGTACTCCTAAAGACTACAAAGGATGAATCACAAAAGAAATGATAACCCTACTAATTTTCTGTTTTTCACCATGGAATTATTTATAGAAAAGTCCTGGAAAAACCGATTGATTGATTTACTGAACATGTATCGATAAAAATACCAGTCAAACTAATGAAACACAGGTGTAACAAGAAAAAGTGTGCCCCATTAAAATTCATTAATTCACCGAATCACACATTTACCGTTACATATACCCAGTTGTGAGTATTTTCCCGGAAACTGGTCAATCTAGCCATGAGCAGGTTGAAGAGAGCTCCAACAGGCCTTTCAGGACCGGAATAAATTCAAGGGAAATTTAATACCAGAAAATTAGAAGATAAACTCACAAAAACACTGCAGAATCGATCATGGCGGAGAAGACACTGTGCAACACCAGCCTTGAGAGAATCAAGGCAGGGCCTGTTGGCCAAGCCCATGGCACACAAAACATACGACGACATACTTGGGCGAGCAAACATGGCTGCCACCGGAGACATGGGTATGGCCAGATCTCCTTTCCCTGCTGCATTTCTCTGGATTTCAATTGTGACTTGTTCTGCTTCATCATGCCGTTGCATTTGCAGAGAATTTAATCTTGCCATGTTACTATTGGCCCCATCTCCGTTGCTTTGCTGCTGCTCTTCCATACTCAGTTTTCTATGTTGTAACTAAACCGCTGAATCTTGAAACACCATGGCTGGAGCGCTGCACTTAAAAGTCGCGGATTTTTATCGTATATGATTTATTGTCACAGGAAGTTGAGCACGATACGTAATAAAAGCCTGACCTGGTGAAGCGACAAGACTAAAAATATCTCTCATCATTGTAAAATCCGATTTTTCCAATTTTGCCAATGAATGCATTGTTTCTTGCTTCATAACCAGCAAAATATCGAAATACAATTGTTAAGGAATAATTAAACCACATTTGTCATACCATCCACGATATCAAAATAAAATTGTCTAAAAATAATTAAAGTATTAAACCGCATCTGTAAAAAAATCATAAGGTTTTCTTTTGAGCGAACTCTATAACAGAAAACTTGCGGAGCACATTAAGCCCAACATGAATGGTACTGACAGCTTATAATCTATATTGTGATATGTGATGAAGTCGGATTGAGAGAAATAGGAGATGCATCGTCAAGTAGCACTTGGAAAGTACGAATGAAAGAACCATTAAGGCTGTTCGTTATCAGTTGGAAATAGGGGATCCATCATCATTAAGGTTCATTAAGGTTGCTGGGTAGCCTTGGTACGTCTGCATTAATGACAAATTGATCAGCACTGGATGGCCTTAGATCAAAGTTGCAGAGACTGCAGCCATCCGTAGGTGTAATAAAGACACTTTTAAAAGGTTTGGAAATCCGTAGGTGTAATAAAGACACTTTTAAAAGGTTTGGAACTTCGGTACAGTTATTTTACCGGGAAGAGCATAAAAATTTCTGTGGTAGGTATTTAATGTAAAGTTACCGGGATATATATATTTAATGGCCATCATCTTTCATGTTCATGTGTCCTTGGCTGATGGGTCTCACCCCTCCTTGCCAGCCGGCTTGTTGACAAGGATAAGACCCAGAAACACATATATAACATTGTAAAAAATTAATTTAGTAACATGAGTAGCTTAGTTGTATACATTTCAAGCAATAAAATAGAGATTGCACGTTCAAGTTTCCAATCTTCAAAGTTAAGTATTTTGGAAAACAATAAAATAGAGTTTGCATATTCAAGTTTCCCATCTCCAAAGTTAAGTGTTTTGGTTTTTCATTTTTTAGTTTCGGTTGAAAGAGTTAAAATTTTTCTTACAATATTTAGCATGGTGCATACATCTTCTATGCGATGGTCATTCGTATGGGCATCACCATACACATGCACTAATAAAGACATGGAAGTTTGTATGCTCTTTCCATTTTACTCTAATTTTACATTTGCTTTCTTAAGATTCCAGTTTAACAAAATGTCTAAATTTTATGTAATGATGTCAATTATGCCTCGCAACATGTATGCATATAGTATAATATATAAGATAGACTAGGTAGACCATCAACATTTATAGTTTGTACTAGTTATTGGATATAAATAGCGTTTATGACTTGAATAATTTATTTTACTTTCAATTTATACATCTTTTTAAGTTAAAAGTATAACAAAGCTAATGTTTTTTTAAGAAAATATCAATAAAAAATAGTTGATAAGTAATTGTAAATTCAAATTCTAAGCTACTTAATTATAGTTTATCCATGCATTATTTTAAGTGAAACTTTCACATATATTAAGAATGATGAGTTACATAAAGGTCTTCTTTCAAAGCTTCATTAGCACCTTGTTAAATAAAATATTTTGGTAAGTAGTTCTTCTAATAGTGTAATACCAAATTTAAAAAGCTACTATCAAAAACTACAACATATAAATAAAAGTAACAAGAAAATAAGCAAAATTACTTGTGAAAATATGTAATCAAGTTATCTAGTATGGTTTTGAATCTTTTAAAAGTATCAAATATTTTTAACTTGAATTTGATAATGCAAATTGAAATCATACAAGTTACAAAATACTAGGCTTTACTTCTTCACTTTCAAATTATCATATGAAGCTACATCCAAGTGAATGATCTTTAGTTCAAATCTTGCAATTGTTTTTATTGAAGGGGAACCTTTGTTTTTACATATTTCCCAAATGTAGCTAATTTGAAAAATGACTTGAGTTTACATTAATTTGTGCTATTTTTCAGATTAATTCTATAAGTTTCCACATATAACCTCCATTTAGATGCCCCAATTGTGGGTACCATGAATAATTTTCTCATGACTTCTAGGTAAGTATGTAAATCACTTCATGGAATAGATTTAATTTGAAAGTTCCATTAACTTCTTTTGTTTCTACCAACTTTATTTGTGAAGAACTCTAAAAATTAGTAAATTTAGCTTGCTTCCTTCTATAATCTTCAAAAATTACTTTGTGTCCATCCTTCATTGACTCATTCATAGAAAGTAACATAAAGTAATTTAGGTCTTTTAAATGGTAAGCGTATAATAAATATTCTTAATGTGGACTAGTTTATATGCAATCTTCACGTTGATTTTTCCAAAATCTTTGTATTTATAAATTAATCGTGTTGGGGTTATTGCCTCTCCTATATCAAAGGAATAAAGATTATTAAATAAATTACAAATACCAAACACAAGGTGTGAAAACTTTAAATCGATGTACCATGTTTAGTGTTTAATCTTTCTAATTGTATTATAAGGTGATATATATAACCAAAACTAAAATTAAAATTAAAATTAAAACTTTTTGTCTATAAACCCTTTTGTTAGAATATATCCTTTAAGTCAAGATACAAATCATTAGTTTCTTAACCTAAGTCACAAACTATTATGAAAAGTTACAATGATTATTTAGGAACCATAACCCCTTATGAGGTTCAAAAGAGCTCAACTCCACACCTCATAAGATATATATAACAATATGAATCAATAATGAAAACAATAGCAATAAAACAAAGGAATCAAGCATAAGTATTCGTAAGCCAGGTGTTGGTGCTAGAAATTTCAATTGCTAGAACGAAAACCAAAAGATAGGACCACTGGAATATTTTTAACCTCGAATCCCAAAGGCTTTTGAAAAATGGGATTCAAGGTGCCCTAGATGATCTTGCTGGTTACCTAGGGACTTACAAAATGTAAATAAAAATGGCAAATGGAAATGTAAACGTAAACATAGACAAAATCATAAATGAGTACGAAAACGAAAATGTGGATGCAAACAGAAATGAAGTTGCAGTTAGAGATCCGAAAATGAAAACAAGTGTAGTAATGAAAACATGAACTAAAACTTGCACAACATGAACAATAACTTTATAAAAAAATAAAGAATAAGGTTCATGAAGTATAGATTTCATGCCAAAGGCACTAGAAGTTACTAGCATGAGCTTGGAGTCCATTGGAGAAGGTAGGCTATATTCTACTACGACTCCACAATCTAGTTGTTTCCTACCTCTATTTTTTGGCAACTTTCCCTCAGTTTCCACCAGGATCTGCAATGTGGTTATGGAAATGAGTTTTCACTTTTTTGGTGTAATGGAAGCTATTCTACTACCAAAGAGTGGAGGTGAGGTTGCAATGGGTTTTGGTGGTTGGAATAATGGCAAAACACCTATTACGAGTGTGAAGCTTGGAATTGGTACCAAAGGTTATAAAATGAAAAAAATATTGAGAATGCAAAAGTGTTGAAATTGCCCAAAAATTGGAACTTGATAATGCTGTACACGTTGGATATTTATAGGACTAGTGTGGCTATTTTTGGGTCTATGCAGTATTGCCATGATTGCTAATAGATTGGTGTCAATGTGCAAGTTGCAACGATAATATACTTTTAGCATAGTTACCATTTATAGTAATTTTGGTATGAACTACAACCACAAAACCCATGTGTTTACTATAAATAGTAAATAGAATTTTGTGACTACATTGGCATCATTCTTACTACACTAGCATTGGTTAACGGTTATCTACTTATAGCTTAGTTACCATTTATAGTAAGGCTAGTATAGACTATATGCACGAAACCCATTAGTTTACTATAAATAGTAAAAAAGACTTTTGTGACTATGCTGGTACCATCCTTACTACGTTGGCATTGGTGAACTACATTGAGGTTGTTGGAAAATGGCAATAGTGGTGGAAAATGTGTAAAAAGTTGGAATCTGTTAGAAAGTGTTATGCCTGATAGAGAATGCTATCTATGTTGGCTGTTGCTGAATTTGGATGACTACACTATCTATTGTTGGAAAAAAGAAAATTCCAACAATCCCAACATTACCCCTTTGCCTAGGTCTTGATGGTGACTATGGTGGCTACTATAGCACCATTGTCTACTATCGCTATTATATCTACTAAAAATGGCTCCCATGTGGTTGGGGCTATACCCTTATAAAAACCCATGGAAATTTCAATTTTAGCCTTTTACAAGGTGTTTTTAACCTTCCCAACCCCAAATATAAACATTGGGTGCCTTTTTCTACTTAAGAAGTAAGGCAGTAACAACTTTCAAAGCATTTTTCTAGCACCAAAAAGTTGAAGTATGGAAGATTGTAGCTTACAGACTACATATCTTACGTTTACAATGAATCCTTACCTAAAATTAGAAAATGAAGGTTTTAATATGAATTTTTGATAGTGTTTCATTGGTTCCTCTTTATTGATGTTTGGAGGATTGAACCGAGAGATATCAATAAAGAATACAAAACATCATTGTAGGTCCATCATCAATATTCCCTCTCGGTGCTTAATCCAGTAGTGTCGAACCATGCCCAAGAGTGCTTGTGGTGATGGAAGAAGGTTATAATGGTGAAAAGGGACTAAGATCATTGGAAAATGATCATAAAGGCTAACAATGCATTTCAAGTGTTGACATCATGGCTAAATGTGGCATAGACATAATAGTTAATTGATTTGGTCTTCGTACGTCATGCTTTGAAGTATGGCTCACTTGACATATGTGTTTGAGGAACCAATCACCTTGCTCTAAGATTTCTTCAAGCATTAGACTCCTCCCTTTGTATGTTTGGAGCCATTGATTTGTCCTTTAGGCTTCATTGGCCACTCAACTTCTTGGCAATTTTCTTTCCCCTCCTTTTTTTTTGTGGGGTGAAACCTTCATTTGATTTCTTTAGCAAAGTAGGTTTTAATTTAGTTTTTTCCATTGAGCAAGATCTGTTACACTCAATGGACTAGATTGTTTTCCATTGAATGAAGTGTGTTACATTCAATGAACTAGATTGTTTTCCATTGAATGAAGTTCTTTTTTATGTGTGATTGACAACTTTTCATCTCAAGTGGGATCCCAAATAGGTAGTCAAGGTTGGCGCGGTACCCGTACTCCCACCAGAAGTGATCGAGGTTCCTTGTGATGTATATGAGGAAACGAGAAAATGTGTGCTCTACTTGGCACGATCATTGTGGGAGTGCAGGTGTGTCAACAAGGACCTCTGGAAGTGGGTCCAAAAGTTAGAAAAGGAGAAAGCTTTCCAAGCGATTGAGTTAAAGGACCTACGGTCATGGAATAAATTTTTATTGGCCTATGACACTCATGACGGTAGTTGGCTTACAACAGTAATTGACTATGTAAGAGACTGGTTAGCCGTACGGAGTAAAAACGAGACCACTCGTGAGATTATTGAACAACACTTGTAGATGGACTTATTGGCCCAGAAAAACCAAGATTGGAAGGACTATAGTGCCAAAGTGTATAAATGGCGACAAGCACAAAAGAACCATAAGCACATGTACAAAATGGAACGTGTTGCCTACCGCTGACAATATCGAGATGCTTCCGTTGAGTTGCATACCCATAAGTTATTTCTCGATGTTATTGGTGCTGCTAAGGCCTATGAAAAGTTCATGCAACAAGTAGTGGTTAGTGAGTCCCCTTAAAGCGAGATGACCCTACCTTCCGGGGAGACCACTACCACCACCTTTTCTTTGGGGCCACCTAGATGGATGGCTGTGAAGAAGGGGAAAGTTGTGGTAATCGTTGATCTGGGAGAGGAATATTGGGCCAACCTAACCAAGGAAGAGATTCTTCAGTGTCTAGTGGTTGGCATGGACAAGATACCCTCTGAGATGGACATAGGCCCATCTCAGGTTAGCCACTTTTTATTGGTGTTGTAGTCTATTTCATGAGAGCCTTGTTGCAGCTTGATTTATTACTTTGTTTTGTCTTATGCAGGATCCAAATGGAGGTGTAGGACCTAGTGGAGTTAGAGATGAAGATGTTGGTGGGGACTTGTAGCATAGTGGCAAAATTTTATTTTTTTTGCATTTTATTATTTTTATTTTTTGTGAGCATTGTTGTAATGACTCAAATTTTGACGAAGTAAAATAAGTGAAACAATTATTTCATTTTGGTTTTATTTTATGGTTAATATTTTATGAATGTGTTTGGGCCCCTTACTCTGGTTTAATATTTTAAGGCCATTTTGGGCCATGCAGTGTAATTTCTAAGGGTTGGCTACCAATTTTAGGCCTTAGCGGGCCGCAATGATAGTTAAGTCCATTCCAGGTTGTTGCTAGTTTTAGGCCATTTTGGGCCATTGCTAGTTTTAGGCCATTTTGGGCCATTGCTAATTTTTGGTCGTTTTGAGCCATTTCTAGTTTTAGACCATTTTGGGCCATTGGTAGTTTTAGGCTGTTTCGAGCCATTGCTAGTTTTAGGGCATTTCAGGCCATGTGTAAGGTACTGATGACAATGGCAATGCAATTAGCAAAATTAATGTAAAATGTAAATAATGTAAATAAAAAACTTAATATAAAGTGAATCATGCAAAGAGCAAACTTAATGTAAAATGTAAGCTATGCAAATAGTAAGCTTAATGTAAAATGTAAATGATGCAAACAGCAAACTTAATGTAAAATGTAAATCATGCAAATAATAAATTTAATGTAAAATGTAAATCGGACAATCAGAAGTATAATTATTTGCTGAAGTAAGGCAGAGACAAGTTTCAATCATGAAATTTCTTTTTAACCTGATGTGGGTTAGGGGAGGCATATGACCAGGACGCCTTACAGTGGTATTCATCTATATTATCGTCTACCACTTGGAAGGGCAACTTGGCCCATGTTGTTTTTTCACTTGAGTTGATAGTTTTAACCTATTCATTTATCACACATGGCATTTTTATTTGAATGGGTGCTTGATCTTCAGAGATTTATATCTTTGAACCTTGCTCCACATCTACGTTGTTTATGGCCCGAGGGGCTACTTGGTCACTGTAAATCATCATTTCCCTGCCTGCGTAGGGTAAGTGGATTTCCTGATGTATAGGTGAGGAGATAGCCCTTAGTTGAGCTAACCATGATCTCCTCAAGATCATGTTAAATCCTGGAATCTCCTCCATCACAATAAACATCATGCTTGTGGGGAACTGGTCCCCTACCACAAAGTTGATGTGCACAATCCCCTTTACTACCACACGTGTCCCATTGAAGGACTTAAGGCACAAAGTTACTGTGGGCTTGATTTGATCTACCAAGTCCAACCTGTCAACGATAAGAAATGGGATTACATTGGTGGCGGCTCCATCGTCAACATGTACCCTACAAATCTTATATTGGGCAACCCGAATGGTGATGAACATAAGAGTAGTTGTCACTTGACCCTTTTTAGGGTCATCCTTGATAGCTTTATCGTGAAATGTTAGTTGGGTAGGCCATGGTTCTTCAGCCACAGGGGGAAGCATGACAGTGTGAATGGCTTTCTCTTTAGCCGGCAGGTTTTCGCTAACAGGAATGGACGTCAACATGTGAACCATTGCCTTGCGATGTGTTGCAGAGGTCATTATTAGGTCATATAGGCTTAATGTTGTATTTTTCTGCTTGAAGGCCTATTTAGCTTGTGAAAGGACATTCAAAAAGTCTTGCCCATCATCTTGTTTTTTGTTAACCTTTTCTTCTTCTATATGCCCCAAGAGACAAATTTCTTGAGGGGGAGTAGCTTCAAGTTGAGAACTAGGCTTTCTTGGATTTTCTCTAGTGTTGTGCATTGTGCCACCGACTTTCTCTAGTGTTGGTCCTAGGCGATGAAGTGCTTTTGTGTGGAGAAGAAGACATTTTTGTCTTATTCGGTGTG
>MNCI01005559.1:114890-173579 GCA_015680685.1 Gnetum montanum | reverse complement strand
ACCTTGAGCATACATCCCAAGGGTCTCTCTCCTTTGATTATAAAGCCCATCTATGATGTAGAAAAGTTGCTCTTTTTGAGAGAAATCATGGCCTAGACATCTATGTAGTAGAGAATAGTATCTATCCAAGGATTTATGATTTTCTTTCTTCCACCCTTGGATTTTTTTTTCAAGGTGGAAACTCCCACATAGGTTTGGTATTTTTCATTGAAGAGGTCCAACATTGTGGACCACCAATGGATTGACTATGGTTTCAATGATCTATAACAACTTTCAGCTTCATCTACTAGCATCCTAGGAAAGAGCTTAAGCTTTTGCTACTTGCATTCAATGTTTTACAAGGTGTAGGCATCATGGAAGGCTTGTAAATGATGTTATGAATTAGAAGTGTAGCCTACCCTAAATTTAGGAATGTTGTCCATATCAAGTTGGTTGATGTAGCTATCCCTTTAATTCCTTTTAGGTATTTAAATTTCCTCTCTAATTTGTGTCAAGCCCCTAGTAGCCAACAAGGGTTCATTTGTACCAGACCTGTCATGGTGAAAATCTATATTTCTATTTGTGTAATTGTGTTTATCTTGTATATTCTCATTTTTATGTCTCTAATTTTGCCCTTGGGTTTGATTTTTATCTTTATCTTGACCCCATAGTAAAGCTCGAACCCTATACCTATGTTCATCTTCATTAGAACTAGACATTTAAGAGGAAGAGGAAGATGAGGAACTAGGAGAATCATCATGGATCCTATATCACCCCCATGGTCTGTTGATACATCTAATCTAGGTTTAGATGAGGTCCTAGGCCTTGAGGCCTTCCTTGTTCTAAGACGTTTTCCATCTTCTCTAAGATTGTCTATACTAGTTGAACGTAGTCCTTGCATGTGGTAAGGGTGGAAATAAGCATTGTATGATGAAAACACTTATAGGAGAAATGGTAGGTTATATACTAGAGAGAATAGGAGTGAACAATCTTAAGTAAGGATTTCATATGCTTATGGGTGATGAGTATTCCTTTCTAGCTTGCAGTACATACACTAAACCCACCTATCCACTATTGGAATTACCAAGCATTATGTTATTGGATGAACCAAGTAATCGCACTACTGGGATTACCAAGAGAATATGTGTTTATACTCAAAACTATTCATGCTTATTCCACTAGTTGATTAATATACATGTAAATGTAAATATTAACTAAGTACATTAAGAGTAAATTGAATGGAAAGTAAATTTAATATAAGTCAAAGTGTTGTAATGAATAAGAATCAATCTCGATCTTATTGCCCTTCATGGAATGTATCTAGGTACATTGCCACTAGAATAAGGCATCATACAAGTGACTCAGATCCACACTATGGGAACTCACTGACTATTCTCTAAGACTATAGAATAGAAATGCAAGGGTTTGGCTACTCTATTGAAAAAACATTGCCAATACTCGACAGAAGCATGCATATTTATAGGCCAAAAAAACACATTACTTCTATGCATATGCATGGATGTAGCAAACCATGCATTGCCATGATTGCATTGATGTGGTCAAATGATGACTCATCAATCTTCAAGTTGTAATTTCATCATAATTTTATCTTTCATCTTCTTTTATATTGTTAAGGCTATTATTGATGTTGGTGTTTATGTTAATGCTATTGTTGATGTTGATGTAGGCTCGCTTTTTCTTAATTGATCAAGTTCTAGAAGTTTAGGCTTGATGTATTTTTTATATTTGGTCACATTGTTTAAGAACTTCTCATAAGTGGACTTCACATATTTATACTTTGTTATTTGCAATTCAAAATTTTCACTCCATTTCTTCTTTTCATCTCCTAGTAGTAACAATTTTTTAATTTCCTTTGTGAGTTGCTCCTCTTGACTATTTGCATGCTATTTATATGGTACATAATGTAGAATTGATTCTACATATATGTATACTCCTACTTTAAACAATACATAGTCATTTAATATATCTAGCTTACGATTTGTAATGTAATAGTAGACATTTTATCCCAAATTTTTAGTGCATTCTCCTAGACTTCATGATTATTCTACTATTCGTAAGCATAGGGGATTATGATAAAAGCCAAATAATTTTGTGTCTCCAATTGGTTACAACCTTCCATAACTAATAAATCCAAGAATGCTCTAAACATATGAGTATTTTTTGACATGTGAAGAATATGATAATTAGTTTTTAGTTCTTTGTAGGTTAGGAGTTTGTTTCCACTGAATTCATCTTTATCAATCTTCAACTATAATTGGATGGAGGCATAAGAAAGAAATATTTATCCAATACATCTTCTTCTTAATTTTGTAAAGCAATGGATTTTTGTAGATTTTCATTGTTATCGTTTTCTTCTTACTCTTATGAAATTTTCTAGTCAAAGTTCAAGTGCTTTTTTTACTATTGTTTCTTTCTACCATGTTGCCACTATTCTATTTCTCATAACTCTCCTTAAGATCTAAGTTGTTATGAAAACTATGGATGTAATAATTCATTGGCTATGCTCTTGTAGATTCTTCTTCGTAACCATAGTGATAACCTTAGTCTCCTAACAAAATCGGAATTTTCATACATGTTGGAGAAACAAGGAGATTTTCTAGAGTTGAACCATTTTGAGAAATAACTATTAGGAGGATTCTAAAACTAAAATGACTTATGCTTCCATCACATAACTTTAAAAGGACTTGATGGTAATTATGAATGGTCAAATGGGCCCAACTTACTTTTATTTTGGAGGTAATAATATAATGCAGAGCCTTTAGAATACTCCATTGAATAAATGTATGATGAATCACATAATCCATATATGCATTATAAATTTTGACAATAGTGTAGATAAACTAATAATTTGATCAATATTAACTCATGGATTAGGCTTACTAATTTCAAAATCTTGTTGGGCCATGAAGGATGAAAGCAAAGAACTCTTATTGATGGAATCAATGTCTAGGAATGGGATGTAGACATTCTTATCATTTATTATCATGAAAATAAGTTTTAATGTAATATGAGCATGAAAGGACTTACCTCTATAGAAGATTCCATTATGCCCTTGTGGTAGGTGTGCATGCTCTCCAAAGTTTTAACTTCCATCATTAATTAACTTGTAGTTAACTTAATAGCATAACCCAATAGCCCAATAGCTTCATTGACTTCATAGACCTACATCCTGATCATAAATGAGAATTAATTTTAGAATTGAAGAGAATCAATTTATTCAACTTTGACTTCTCTTGAATTGGATTAATGGGCAACATTGCAAAATTTTCATCTTCTCTCAAAATTGCCCCAGCATTGATTTTCTTTTGTAGATTCATCTTTACAACTACTTCTCATAAATTGCTCTTTAATTTACAAAGCACTCTCTAAAAAAACTTCTCAATCACAATTGTAGCAAGCCCTAATTATTCAGGATCTTAGAGAAACCCTCATTCAATTCTTCCCAAATCCTAGTGTGCCTTTTTTAACAGATTGTAATTGATTAAATAGTCAGATTTCTGATAATTCATGATAGTGCATTAATTCTTGGCATAAATTTATGGTTATTTTGAGCATTAATGAATTTAGAAAACAAAAATAATGATTTAAATTTTATTATGTTCATTTTTTTCAGTACAAGCATATTATTTTTCATAGGATCCTTGAATTTCTCATTTGTGCTATAATATTTTCATAACTTATTAGGAGTTTGGGAGGCTGGGCTTACAAGGTTTATTTTTTAGCACTTCTTCCATTTTTGTTTGGGATAATTATAATTATTTCTTGATACCCTGAATCAATCTTAAGATTTGTTGTTCTAGGCATATTTTTTGTCAATGTTATGAGTCTTACTTCCGAAGAATTTTTCCTTCTCACATTCTTGAACCAATTATCTTTGAATAGCATCAATATTGTCTTCAATTTGTAACATCACATAAGTTAGATATTCTATGTAATGTTCATGTAGAGGATGGATGCTACAACTCCTTGTATATTTTGTCTTAGTAATTGATTGTTGAACAATATTCTTTATCATTTATCTTAGCATCTTGAGTTGTTCATATATGATCTTCATCTTTCCCATGATCAGTATCTATATTATTATTATTATTATTATTTTCTAAATTAAAAATTCTATCACTTATTTCTCATAACTCTTATAGTTTCCCTATCTTGGTAATAATTTTCAGCTCTCTTCTTATAGATTCTTTAAAATACTCTAAAATGACATGTCTCTTTGTAACTTTATTCAATTGCTACATGAGCTACCATTCAAGTTCTCCTTTGTTATTTATCATTCTTCAATTAACTATTAACTTCCTTTTTCTTAGAACACAACCACTTCTTTCATTCATCCAACCTTGAGCTATGATACCATGTTAGAGGTAGGTATGTTTTTACGCTCTTAGGAAACTTTAAAATAGTAGAATTGGTGTTCTGATAGTATACTTAACCTTCATATTATCAACTTAAATACTTTATCACATTCATGTTCTTTTGAAGATCTTATTTGTAAGGTTTTTGAATTAATCTTACTTTGTATAACCATTACTTGTAACCTTTATTATTACAAATTCCAATCTCCAACTTATTACTCAAAATTTATAATTAAGTTACGAGAAATTATGTTAAACCTATTATTATAGTCTAACTCCTTTTGCTTCATTAGGTCTTCTCCTACTTAACTTTCATTCTTTTGACTATACTTGATTAGGTTAGATTTGACTTAACTTTACAAAATTCTCTATACTTCACTAAGCCACTCCTTTCTTAGCTTCTTCTACTTACAAAATTCTTCTTCATGAGTTTTTCTTTTCTTTTCCATCATAGCCTTGTAAATGGCCTTCTCTTCTTTTTTAAGAAACTAGACTAGGCTATATATGGTATAACTTGGATCTTTAGTTCTTTCTTAAGTAACTAGATCTTGTGTTATAAAGATCATACTTGTCTACTACAACTCTTACTCATTAGCTCTTTAAATAGAGCAAATTAATCCCTAGTCATCTTAGTATTTATAATTAGTAAAATACTAAGAGATACTTTCGTATGAACAATTTTAAAATCTTCCTTGAATAAAGTCTGCTTATTATTCCAAGAATCCATTTCTTTTACATAGACTTTTCTTTGGCATTCTACTTCATTTTCTTCTCCTCATTCATTTTTCATGAATCTTAGCTTGAACTTATTTTAATAAAATTTTGTTACTATTCCTAGGATTTGTTACATATTTATGAAATAAGATTTTTACAAATCACTTAACTCAATTTGTCATTGCTTACAAAACTCATAATTAANATCTCTTAGATGTACATCTTCTGAGTTACAATCTAGTGTAGGTTAGTCCTCTTGGTGACTAACATATTTGGATTAAATGGTTCATTTGGGATATTTTTCATTATTATTTCTTTAATTTGCAGGTGAAATCTTCTCTTGAATCTTTTCTTGTTCCATGATAAATTGAACAATCTTCTTAGCTTTTCTATGATCTACTTCAATTAGCTTGTCTAAATTGGGAAGAAAAGAAGGTATATCCTTAGCTCATTTATAATTCTCCATGAGCTTCAACATCTCAAGTGAGAGTAAAAAACCAAGTTCTCACTTAGTAGAGGCCATCTTGTAGTTTATTTTACTCAGTCCTTCTAAAAATTCTTGCATGTGATAAATATTCAAAAGTTCATTGACCTTATAAAAGTTATTTTTTGATGATGATGTCATTGCTTAATAGTTGAAGTGCATAAACACGATCATGACTAATTGCCTAGATTGTAATCAACATCTTTAGTTTCTTGTAAATTAGTTCAAAACTCAAAGGAACTGATTAGGACATCAAAACATAAAGATGTTGATATCAATTTTCAATTTTAGGGTAGACATCAATTTTTCAAGGAAAGAAACACAACAAGGAAGATTGATGTTATGTCCCAAATTTTTTAATAATAAAAAGATTGCAAAAATAAATCAGGAACTAGAACAACAAAAATGTTAATGGAAATTAACATAAATTAAGTGTTAGTCAAGCAAATTCTATGGAAATAGAGCTTAGTTTCTATCAATTAGCCTTTGTTTAATATAAAAGATGCTATGATGAGAATTGATGTGACTAAGTCACAACAACTTATACAAAATATTGTGTTTCCTTTCCAAATATCACCAACATGATAAAAGATAGTGCAACAATGCCCATACTCAAAAATAGTGTGATGACGCATCTCCAAATTGAATGAGGACTTTTTGGTTATATATATATGTAATGACCTTGCAGCTAGAAGAACACAAAAGCCAAGAAAGCAATTCATAAATTAAATGTAGCATTGAAAGTATTAGGTTAGCATTAACCTTAAAAGCTAAATTGAAAGCTAATGTGACATTAATATTAACTTAGGGTTTTATAAGTAAAAGATAAAATAAATAAATAACAATTCAAGCATGGAAAAAGAAACATGGTTTTACGAAAAAAATAATAGGAAAAAAGTGCAAAAAATATAATCATATGAATTAAATCTATAGGGAAATTACTAGATCTATGGTATACGCAAAAGAATGATTAAAGCAAAGAAAAAAATGGCCCATTTATTTTGAGAGAGAAATTTTCAAAAAATGATAAACAAAAACAATGCTTTGTTATCTAGGGTAGAGGGGATTTTAGGATGGAGTAGCAAAATAAAAAAAATTTAAAAAAATGATTGGAGCTTATGGATCAATAATATGTTCAAAGAAGAACCACGGGACTTAGAGATTGTCAATGAGGTGTTATGTTACCTCAGTTTCTATACTTGAATAGAATTCCTTCCAAGATCAATATCAACATGAGTGCACACCTAACATAACATGAATTTACATTGAACCAAACTATTTGGGTTTAATCCAAGGATTTCTTTATGTTTCAAGATGTAAAATTAAGGGGATATAATTATGTCAAATGAGGATTAGAGTTTGCAAGGGGATACAAGAGCTTTAAAATGTTGAAAATGCAATGTAGTTACCTAATGTGAATATTCTCTAGGTTTGAACAAAAAAGTTCACATGCTTGAAATAATGTTTGGGTCTTCTATTTATAGACCAAAAAATGTCTCCTAGATCATGAAGAAATAATACATTGGGGCCCATAGAGAAAACTTTGGAAATTTCTAAATGCTTAGTTGTTAATTTGATGTCAAAAATGATGTCAAACATTCAAAATGGCATAAAAAAGAAGGTGACATGAAAATGACATAGAACATCAAAAGTGGCATTATTAATGTAATAAGCTATTGAAGGAATGCTTGTTAAGGAGATGTATGTTGCACATAGGCTTCCAAATAGCTAAAATGAAGATGAATATGAGTACAACAACATGATAGCAATAATTAGCAAAGTAACAATGGGATCACATCACATTCAGTTGAAATTGAAAGGTCAAACAATTAGTAAAATGAAGATAAAATATGTCAATTGTGTTTACTACTAGTTGTAAAAGATTAGCAATATATATTATGAGAATGTTGTGGTCAAAAGAAAGTGACATACCTCAGTTAATTATTATATAACCTCTTCATGCTACTAGCTTTATTTTAGGAAATTATTTATAAGACTATTAAATTACATGACTATTGAACACTTTGTTGTAATTAAGATTCATTGCTACTAATGTACTTTACCCAAGTTAATTTACTTAACACATCCTCCTAATGTATTTTGTAAATATAAGAATAACTGCAATAAATATAAAAATAGCTACAATAATAATTCAATATAAAAATAGCTACAATAATAATTCAATATCATGTAAATGAATTGAGTTTGTTTGTACATAAATTGAAAATCCTTTAGAAGCTAGACATCCATTTTAAGAAGAAAACGAAAACCCATTTAAAGAGCACCTTACAAATTTAGTTGCACAAGAAGGGGTTATTTGAAACTACACCACCTCACATAACAACATTTATTAATTATAACTTTAACGTAATGGCCAAATTTCAATTTTTTTTCTTATGAGTAAACTATTCCATCTATGAGGTGTTTCGGTCGTGGAACTATGTTCCTTTTTATTTGTAACGAACCATCAAGAAGAGATAATCCATAAATTTGAAAAAAAAAAAAATCGTTGAGAACTACTTGGTTAAATCATGTGTGCTGTGAATAGTGATTGAGATGTAATGCAATGCATTGAATTTATCATTTTAACTATCTTGGAATATTTGGACACATAAAAAAACGGGATAACTTTGTTTCCCGCTTACATCGATGTTGTAGAAAATGACACCTGCTGTAGAGTTAGGCCATCCACTTTAATGGGTATAGGATAACAGAAACGAATCGATGTCCTTAATTTTGGGTTATTGAAATGTACGAGGAAGAGCTCCAAACCAAAGTGGTAAAATAGAGTTATTGTTAAATGAAAGTTGAAATTAATTTTAAATGACATGAAATTACATTAATTAAATAATTAACATGAAAAATAGCTACTGTAAAGTTATTTATTCACACTGATTAAATTGTACAAGTTATGTTCTGTAAATCATAGATTTGATTGCAAAAGGTATGTTAAGACACGTCGCATTATGTTAATTAATTGACACCGAGAACGACATTTATTTATGAGAAATGAAGGGTTTAGAAAACCTCAGGAACAACATGCAGAGCGAAAAGTTGATAAGAATAATAACAAGATTCTTAAGACTTGAAACAGATCTTCCTTTTCTGAAGAGTTTCAAGTATTTAGTATATAGTATGAATGGTAAAATTCAGTGCACGGGAACAAGAAAGCACCGCCCAACGACCGAAGATGACGATATCGATTCACTCAACGTCACGGGGTATTTTTGTTTTTTTTTTCTGCATGTTAACGCCGTTAAGTATGTATTTGCTACCTGCCTGGTAAATAGAGCCTCTAACAAACGCTAAATAGCATACCAAAATTTTAGGATGGACAGAAATCCAGAGCTCCAGCAACGGAATTGAAGAAGGTGAGATAATGCAGCAAGTCTGGTAAACGTTGCCTCAGTTGCCTGTACGTTGAGAGTGCACACAATTTAATAATTTCTATCAGTAGTCATTTCAACAAAAACCATGATCGCGTGGCTGTCCATGAAATTCGTATCCCGAATTTTGGATGTTGATAAATGCGTCGGTAACACGAATCCCATTTCATTTCACGTGGTCACCATAAACACTGGGCTAAGTCGTCGTCATGCATGCTCATTCATGAGCTTCCACGGGCTGCACCGCACCTTCATCTCATTCTCCGATTACAAAAGCCAAACCACGGCAGAGAAAGCAGCACAAAAAGCTGAACAAAATCAACTCACATCTACTTTATTCATCNGGAAAATTCATTTTATGAGACTATTGTCTAAGGCACCTCTCCTACCCAAAACAATTTAACATACACAAACCATTATATTTAATAATGCTAATAATTTTAAAATAGCACAGTTTTAAAATTAAATTTAGTGACTCAACGATAACAATAACAAATTGCCAAAGCAGCGTATGAGACTTCTGAAATGAATCCAAGGTCATGCGCAAAGTAAATTTTAGAAAATAAATTAACAACTTGGCAACAAATATTAAATAAAAGTCATTGTTCATTAAAAAGGGTCTTAAACTAAGTGTATCAAGTATAAATTTTTAATACAAAAAAAAAGGCTTTCTAATTAAATTGTTTCTCTTAACTACCAATGAGTAAACATGCAACAAAGACTAAAGCTCACAGCTCTTAGAATAACAAATCAAAAGGTTGCAACAAAAGACTTAATTCAATATAGAGCTTTGGATCTTATCTTATCTACCCGATGGATAGTCTCTTGCGCAAGCTTGTTTGCCCGTGCCTCCAAGAAGCACACCTCCTCCAACAAGTTTATGTCATTCCTTCTCTCATTTGTTGAGAACCATTGGTAGAGCTCCCCATTCTAGTAGCACCCCCAAAATTGGTTCTTGGAACTTTTTTTTTATTCCCAAACCCCAAAACCACAAACAATAAATAAATAAATAAATAAATCCTTGCATCTTATTCTCTCGGTAAGGTTTTATCTATTTTGATTTTCTATCCCCTTCTTTTGCTGCTACCTTACCTTTTTGCCTATTCTCCTTTGGTTCAAACCTGCACATCAAACCCACCAACATGAAAGCAAGATGACCATGAAAGAAAAGCAGAAAATATTAAATGTTTCATAAGTATGTAACTACGCATAATAGTAAGTAATAGCCCCTAAGGGAAATAGAATGCTGGTAACTGAATAGATTTTCTACCAATAAAACTAAGTCTATGAGACAATCAACCAATTATCTTCATGACATTAACAATGAACAAAAGATTGACAAAAAAAAATAAAACATTAGAATCATCGTTGATTGGCTGATTGGTGGAGAGAAAATAAAATAAAGCAAAGAATAATGAAATAAAATTAAAACTCATAAAATAAAGGAAAACATAATGAAATAAAATGAAAACTCTTCTGTGCACAATCCCCACCTATCAGCGGTGCGGGCCCACAATGGCCCACAAAGGCCCACACCTCACCTATCAGCGGTGCGGGCCCACAATGGGCCACAAAGGCCCACACCTCACGTCGCTCTGCCAGTACACATGCCTCTAGTGACGTGAGCATCCATGCTTCACCAGCACTACCACCACCACTGGGGAGATTCATAGAGAGCCATGGTAGACACAAAGAGAAGGAGCAGCAGTGCAAGGCTAAACATGGACATGGTGAAGCTCCATTTTCCATCCTTGTTGTGCTGCACCCACACCATGAATGTGATATATAACTAAGCTGTCACCTGTATCCGTTTTGGATTCCACTTCTGCAAAATAGTGGGCTGGACTATGATCCTAAAATAATGCAAGTAGCTCTATTTATACACGACGGCACCTCGGTTCGCGGTAAGGACGAGAAATTAACTGTGGTAAACGCGTAGATGAAAATTGAAAGAGCAGTAAATGATGCAGCACAGACAAAAATGACATCGAAGCTCCATGATGATGTATGTTTTCTGCATTTTTATTTGAGGAATTGCAGAGATGCACTGGGTGTTAACTTGTGGAGTTATTATTGCGTGCGTGCAGCAGGCCTCGGCCGATTTGATATAAGGCATCGTCTGGTCTAGCTTGCGAGAAACGGTATTTGAAGTTGTAACCAAAGCTTTGATGTTGTTGTACGTGCATTCAATTCTTTCATCTGCTTCCAGCAAATAAGTTGCAAGTCGTTGAGAGCCTCATCGAAGAAGAAGCCATTAGGGTGTGATGGTTCTGTGAGAGAGTGTTTTTGGGTTTTGTCTTGAAATGATAAGTGAGATTTACTTGTGTAGAGGGTGGGCTGTGTGTTGGTCTGAGAAGGAATAAGTGAGGAAAAAGTCTGGGTGCAATGTGTGCCGCCACGCAAAGCACAAAGAAAAAGATGACAAAGGCCCAGGGCCATGGCATCACTGAGATTGCACATGCGCATGCGCCTCCTTTGATGAGCGCTCAGAAATTGTCTTGTCTTGGAGTTCTCTGTGGGCAGCGGGCAGCTCATAAAAATTTCAGACACTTCATTAAAATGTCCCAAGCAAAAAACATGTAACCGTCTCTCCCTCCGCACAGGAGGCAATAGCCAGCCAGGAAGCTAGTGGGACATCGGTTTGTTTTTCCCTAAGTGGCTGCGGGCAGCCTTCCCTCACCGGTGACTACGGCAGCGGGCGGCAGGTTTTGGGTGTGCCCCAACTCTCTGTCTACGAGGCGGCGCGTCCATCAGCAGCAACGGAGACGTGGACGGAGGTGAAAACAGAAGAGGCTCGATGTCAGCCTGACAGCAACTCGGGCAGGGCCTCTTCGGGCATGGTTGGAGATGAATAAGTGGCAGACTGTGGGGCGCACATACGTCGTGCAAGGCAGCAAATGACAGATGCGCGATGCCAGACATGTCTATCAGCAACGGTGGACGTCAGTAACGGACAACGTTTTTTTTCTCTGTTTTTCTCTCTTTCAGCAGGCAGAAGTCTTTCTCTACTCATAAACAAAAACCCCGCAGAGAAACGTTGTTGTGTAATTGACTCGGAAAGACTCAAGGCAAAGCATTTCGTCGGCCATGTCGTGGTCACCGAGAGCGCGAGCCAGCAACACCATAGTAGGCGTTGAGCCCCTTGCTGATGCTCTCCTGGTTTCACCTGTCCCCGAACTTGGTCAGTCCGCTGGCCTAGGAATGGAGCTTCCACCAGTCACCTCTTGTTTCGCGCCCTGATCCACGCTTCGATCCTGTTCTGATCTACGGTTAGAATGTTGGATCTGCATCTGCGTAGAACTCGAGCACTCTGTGTGCACTGTTTTCAGGCATTATCTGTGTTATTTATAAGAATAAGAATGCAAAGGACGTAACCTTTCATAGTGTTAGGGTTATGCACATTGTGTTAGGGTTATGCACAAAGTTGCGTTACCGAAATGGCCTGTATCGAATTTTAGTTACACATAAGCGTTATTCACAAAGTTGCGTTACTGAAATGGCATTGTCTGAAATTTTAATTACACATCAGCGGTATTCACAAAGTTGCGTTACCGCGTTATTCACAAAGTTGCGTTGCGTTACCGCGTTATTCACAAAGTTGCGTTACCGAAATGGGCTGTGTAGAATTTTAGTTACACATCAGCGATATTACAAAGTTGCGTCAGCGTTATTACAAAGTTGCGTTACCAAAATGGGCCGTGACAAAGTCAACGCTGGTCAGCCTTACGCACAAAATATTACCGTTACCGATTTCTCACTGGAAATGGCCTATCGGGCAAAAGACTATAGCGTTCTTTGGTTAAAGTAACTTATTAATTCACGTAGCGTAGTAACCAAACATTGCATTTACTAGTGCAGTGTGCCAATCGCACACGCTAAGGAACACCTGCATTGCGGGGGAGCGGGCGAGCTGGCGCACGAGATGCTGAGGATCGGCGGCGTGGAACGCCACGTGACCCTGGGCCTCCGGAAAAGAACCGCCGCGGGTATAATGAGCAAATTATTTCGATGCTCCAGCAAAAAATAAGGCAGAAGCAATAATTGCTTGTTGAAAGAATCATGTTGAGTTCGTTATACACTTTATTGTTAAAGTATTTTTTAAGTTGCGTTGCTAATGCACTCATTGTTTTAGTATGTCATGCACTCATTGTTACAATATTTCTAGGTATCTTTTAAGTTGAGTTGGTAATATAGTTATTGTTGAAGTGTTTTTAGGTTGGGTTGGTAATGCACTCATTGTTGTATATCTAATATAAAGTCATGGGTTTCCATCCTTGATTATGCATACAATTAATGGATCCTAAATATCTAAACCATATCAACCCTAAAGCAATAAGGTTTTAAATTATTCAAACCTATGCCCACATGTACCAATGTAGTAAGAAGATTATTAACTTATACTAAATCAAGAGTGAGGTGTTTACCTAGTGCTAAGGTTCTTAATATGGAAATTCTAAGTTATGCATTTTATTCTAGTAAACAATGTTAAGTAAAAAAGTTCCAATTTAACCATATATCTTAAGATGCACTTATAATTCAACTTCTTTCATTTTTTTCTTAATTTGTGTTGCATAAGTAGTTGATTTTTTATTCTTCCTTATCTTTTACTTTCGATTCTTTATATGTTCTTCTATCTATTTGTTTTCTTTTTCACTATAACAATACAATGCTTTGTTTTATCAAATCTTCATTTAAAATCTTAATTTCTTCCTCTTAATCTCTTATCTTTTATAAGGCTTCATCGTAATTTCCTTCAATTTCATAATATGTTTGCATCTAAACATAGTAGTTCATGGCTTCAATATCCTTTCTGTAGAATGCTGGAATAAATCACCTTGTAAAAGAATTGTGTTGAATGAGTAACATTATGGAAAAAAATGTGCTCAATACATTTTATTTTAAGGTTTTTATATTTTAATTATGTATCATTGTTTACTTATAGTTGCAACTCTAATCATTGTTGGTTTGGTTTTGATGATAGCCTCTAAGAGCTATTTCTATTGTTTTGTATAGTCTTTACATCGATGATGGTAACCTTTTTTATAGCCTAAGTGATTTGTATATATTTTAACTTGTTAATACAAATTGTTTGGGATTTTCTCAAAATTTAGTAGTTATAGTTACGTAAATATTTATAATCAGAATTGCTAGAATTTTAAATAGATAGGAAAGAACATGAGATAATTCTAATTTTTAGAAATATCTTACATTATTGTTTTTTTTTTATTTTTTTCAAACAATAAAGAATTTCATGAGGAATCTTGAGAAATAAGTTTCTAGCTAACTTTGAATGAATGATAAGGTACAATCATTTTTCTAATGCTTACAAATTTGAAGTTTTTAAAAGAAAACATGCCAATGTGGAGAAAGAAACATATTTTCATGAAAACATGGAAGGAAAATCAGAAGGATAACTTATCATATAAGATAATTTTAAATAAAACTAAAACTAATGTTTTATTACATCCAAAGACTCAAAGGATATATTGGACAAACAATACATTTATATCATGGCAATTAAATATCAACTTAACAAAGTAACCAACTAATAATGGATTTAACAATAAAAGATGGTATAAATTTTTTGCTACAATATTATGTTTTTGTCTCAAATGTAGCCTTTCCACAACTATGCCTTACTTCTTTTGTCAGCATCTTTATTTAAAGCTCCAAATTCATTAGAAATTGTTGCTTTGTCATGCTCATGTTTTTTGAAATGAGAGAATTGATAATTTTTGCTAGTTATGGATCTAGATTTTCCAAATGCATCAGAGATCATCCCTTCCTCTTGTTCATTATTTCTCCAAGCTTCTCTACCTTGCAAATCACACATTCTAAGCACTTCTTAACAAGACCAAGTAGTCACATTATCTAGCTCTATAGAAGGTTGAAAATAACCTTGTTCATTTGTATACGTTTTATAGCAAAAATATAGGGTATCTCTAATTTGGATTGGATAATAAGACTTGGTATTATTTCTCCATTTATATGTTACCAATCTTGTACAAGCTTCCTCTTGAGAATCCACTTCCCAATCTTCATCATTATGTTGATTTTGAGACACCTTCTTATTTTTACTAAACCTTCCATCTTGTGTGTCTTTACACTTCTGCTCATATAAATGGGTTAGTAATTGAACCTCATCCTTTACATTTGAGACTTCACTTTTTAGAGTGGAGCATAAAGTATATTCTTATATTAGAGACCTCATCATTATGCTGTATATTCTTTCTTAACTTTTTAAATAGATAATAAAGAGAGATAATTTCCTCATGCAACTCATTATACCTATTTTCAATATTACCTTTAGACTCTTCAATGTCTTGTGTAGACTTTTCATGTGTAAGGGTCATGTAGATTAGGTAAGAATTTGTAGTAGGATCATCTACTTCTTTCTAACTTTGTTTGTCATCCTAACTGGTGTAAAGATTTTTCTTTGCATTAGCTTTTGATTAATCCTTTGAAACCTACCAACACTTGGATATTTGAAGGCCATGTGGCCTTCACCACGACAAACCCAACATTCTATAGAAGATGCATCAAGATTTGAACTTTTAAAATTCTTACCTTTTTCCTTACCTTTGATACTGGATTGATTATAGCTTTTACCTTCTCATGCAAGTAATCTTTGAACACTTCTAGATAAGAGGGTCAATTCATCTTCACTACTTGCTTCATGTTCAGGTGACTCCTTCTCCTTTGATGAAGATTTAAGAGAAATAGACCTATCTTTGATTGCACCTTCACTCATAAGATTCATCTCATAAGCAATAAGTGCACTTTAAAGCTCTTTGAATTTTAGAACTGAAAAATCTTTGATTTTCTCCATGGTCGTTACTTTTGGTATAAACTTAGGCTATAAAGTTCTAATCATTTTAATAATAACATTGCTTTTAGACAAATCTATTTTCCTTCCCCAAATAGCTACAACTAAATCATTTGTTCTAGAAAAATAATCCTTGATTTTCTTTCCTTCTTTCATTTTGGGTTTATCATACTCACTTTGTAACACTAGAAGCTTAGATTGTTTTACAATAGATGTACTTTCATTTATTGCTTTTAGAGTTTTCCAATTTTTTTTCAGAATTTTCCATCTAGCTACTCTATTAATTTTAGATTTACTCAAAGCATAATATAGATAATTTTTTTTCTTTTGAATCAAACGTGAACTTATATTTTTCATTTTGTGTCAATTTGCTTCTTGGCTAGGTAGCCCTTTGTGGTGTTGTCGATGGATGGCATGTATCCCTCAACGATTGATTTCCAGACTTCAAAATCCATGGATTCAAAAAATCCTTGCATTCTAGCCTTTTAATATGCAAAGTTGATCCCATCAAACATTAGTGGCTTGGTGCACAATGTTCCTTCCATCATTCACTCTTGAGATGTTAAGCTCTAAAATAGAGAGTACCATGCTTTGGTACAACTTGAGGTTTGAGAACTTAGAAGAAGGGTTGAATAAGTTTCCCAATTTGAACAAGCAAGACAACCAAGACTACACACAAATTTTATAAGGTTCCCCAAGTCAGGTGCGTCTACACTTAAAGGGTAGAATCATCCACACCTTTGAACTTTATTCTTTTGAAAAATATGATTTAGAGGGAACCATAACCTTTACAAAGTATGAGATCCACTTGGAGTATTTTCTTTTAGGAAACACACTCAACCCCACAGGGTCCCAATAAGCTCAAAATGTGGTTTCAAGGATCTCACAACTTTACAATGACATGTGCTCCTCACGAAGTGTTTTCTCATTAGAAACACACTCAATTTTGTAAGGTCCCTAGAAGCTCACGAGATGCCTTCTTGCAAGAAGCACATAAACCCCACAAAGCTACAAAGAAAAAAGAATCAAGGAGAGAATATAACTTTATGAAAATTCATTGCACTTAGGCACAAATACAACAATTCACATACAACTCACAAATGGCAAAAATTTAAGGAACAAAACAATTCACTTGATGTATACAATGATTGTATAATTCAATGAACAATGCTTTTCATTTTCATAAGAATCCCATGAAATTTTATAGTCTTTAACTTTCTAGTTTACGTTTTGATGAGCGGCAAGGTACCCTTATACCCAACCAAATTATCATAAGCATTCACATGCAATCTGGTCAAATTTTGTAAACTATAGTTACTAAGTACACTAGAGCTAAACAGTGTGTAGGTGTTGTTTGTTCGTTGTCTTCTCAGTCCCACTTGTGGAATGCAATTGTATGGTTAAGTGTGACTGAGGTGTAAGATTTTTATTATTTGTGTTTTTATGAAATTACTCACCTAGAACAAGAATAAAAGTAAGAGTGAATAAAATAGTGATTAATTGCTAAGCAAACTATAGTCTAATCTAGCCTAACATAAGTAACCATTCCCACTTCCCAGACACATCCTGAACTTTGTGCAAACATTGCTAGGTTGTCAAACGCTAACCGTTTCTAACCTACCAAGTGTCACACATATGTTTGAAGGGGTTGTGCTTGTGTAATTTAATAATTTGCTTAATTGATCAAAATTAATTTCTACATAAATAACATTAATGTAAATTGTATGAAATATAAATGCATAAGAAAGAAAATCTCAAGTGCTGCAAAGAATGGATCAAAGAGCTCATCTTTATTGCCAACACAATGGTGTGCTTAGGTACATCAATGCTTGAATAAAGATTTGTTCACACTTAGACCTCCCATTGTGGGCACTTGGAAAATATTCTAACTCTCAAATGGACAAATTGCAAGAGTTTCACTACTATTTGCTAAAAACTTACTCCCAATTGTGCACTTGGGTGCTATATTTATAGACTCGAGAGTAACCCTATGATATCGAATGTACGATATCACATCTTAGGCCATGATATCACGTACCTAATATCATGTACCCGATATTGCAGCCACCTTGATATCAGAGTGATGAAAAACACAATTGATCATACCCCCACGACTGAATGAAAACTCGTCCTTGAGTGCAAAAGAAGAGGAACAAGTCCTTTAAAAACTATCATAGGGGATGTGGACATATTTGACTAACATGCAAAGTGACGTAGAGAAAATAGACAAATACAAGAGTGACCAAGCATACAATATGACAATGGTGTATAACATTGGGTGTTCATGACAATAGGAAAGAACACCAATAGATCCAAAGAACATCTAACCCCTCTTGGCAATAGAAGAATGAGGGAGAGGTAGAAGAGATCTAGCAGTTAGGAACAATCTCCTGCAAGTGATATGGTTGCATCCTCCTTGGTGATGATAGTCTCGCTTCTTGTTCCTACTTTCCATTGCAATCACAACAAAACCAAAGATTAGTATATATAGTGTAACAGATAATGGTTGAGCACCTTGTCTCATCAGCAATTTTACCTAGCGAAGTTGTGATTGTGATAGATTGGTTACTTGATGTTGTTAGTGGAAAGATTGATAAATAGGTTAAATAGGAGAAGTAATCCATATAATTCAGAAAAATATTAACACAAGGAGTACTGGAAAGAGGGTATTCACAACAATAAAAAGGAGTTCATTACAAACATTTGTGAAGGTATGTACAATTGGATGACATGGATGGGGTAAATAAAAATAATTTGATTATAACAATGTTTAAGGGTAAAGCACTTAACTTAACTAAACCAAAAGATATGTAGTGGGTCCTCCCCAAAGTAGGCATAGGTCTTTTATGCCCATGCATACCTTCAAATCAAGGAGTCCATGGGCTCCATGGATGATTAATTGTTATGGAACGTGAAGTAAAAACACCCAAAAGTAACTGACTGAGAACCTCGACACATCAAACTAGAACATTGAATCAAAACATGAAATCAAAAGTGAGGTGAGGTATGAAAAGCATAGATGGATGATAGAGAGAGTGGAATGGAGTTCCTAATTATGGTCACATATAGTCCCTTGTGGAGTTTGTGATTAATTAACTTGGTAGGATCCTTCCTTGGTCTAGATCAAAACCAACCACTTTCAATGACTTCACATTGACATTCTAAGGCAAGTCCATCCCCTGAGACACAAAAATGCTCCTACAAAACAACCACTATTCCAAATTGGAGTAAAGGTAGGAAGTGAGAAAGGGCCTTAGTTAGAGGAGAAAAGACAAGTCTCATAACCAGTGCTTGTAATCCTTTTATTTGGTCTAAAGGGTGTGCTTTGAATTCCCATATGTTTTTTTTTTTGGATGGGAACCACACTATGCAAAGGCCCATGTGCTTTTCATGTTTATTTTGGCCAAGGAATGTGCTTTGAATCCTCATCTTCTTCTTCTTCTTTTTCTTGTGATGAGGAAAACATGATGCAAGGACTTATTTGACTTCCTATTATGAAATGATGTAGAATGGTGAAAAGCATACGAGAAGACCCTTGCACATAGGAAAACAAAAAAGCACAAAGAATACTACATCCCTTTGAAGCCACACCCTGTCCAACCTTTGATTCCTTCCCAATTCTAAAAACTACACAAGTCACCAATTTATTAAAGTTATATTAATGATGAAGAGACTGCACACTTCCAAAACAAGGAAAACCATAGAGTATGTGGATGGGTGGATGATGTGGACCCACTACCTGTTACATGGAAAGAAGCCATGTCCTAGTCATCAATAATGACATTCAAAGTCAGAAACTAGACATCAACAATCAAATTACAAATGAAGCATACCACCATCGAGTATTGCATTACCATTGTACCTGCCATCTTATTAGTAGAAAAAGTAGATAAACACATCAAAAACAAGTGAACAAAACCATAAAAGAAAGTAAAAGAGTAGACAATAACTATTGAGTATATGAACAATGATGTAAAAAAAAACTAAGGGAAAACCAATATCCTTGAAAATACAAATATGTAAAACAAAGAAGATGAAAATAAAAAGTTGTAAAATCAAAAATGTGTAAAATAGAAAAGTCAAAAACTAAGGAGCTCCCAAATGTGTTAGTATGGGTGGCCATCTCCCCCATGACTAAGTTGAAAGGGAGAGATCTAAAAGATTGAGCATGGTTGTCCATTTGGTGAGGTGTTTATTGAGTTGGTTGGCTTGGGCTCATGGAACAGTTTTATTTGTTGAATATTGACTAGTTGTTTCTTATTTGGGCTATCAAGTTTATAGACGATCATGGCCCTAGATGAAAATGTCTCATCAATGATATAGGGTACTTTCCACAATGTTTGGAATTTGGTTCATTGGAATACATGTGTAGGATTCCAATAAAGAACCTTGTCTCCTAGTTGAAACTTTACTTTTCTTATTCTGAGGTCAATACATTTCTTATTGAATGCCTTATGCATCTCATTGGATGATAGGGCCATTAACCAATATTTTTCTAGCAAGTTGAGATTCATTAATGATTCTTTCTATGCTAGACTTAGATCTAGGTCTAGGTCACAAGCTGTAGAGAGTGTATGGAGCTCAGATTGGATGGGCAATGTTGGTAGTTTTCCATACACCTGCTCATAGGAAGAATAACCTATGGGATTCTTCCATGTGGAGAGATAAGCCAAAAGGGCATCATTATAATTTAGTGCTCTAGTCCCTTGGTATTTACTAATGGTACGTGTTAAAATTTTTGTAATCTCCCAATTAGTAACTTCAGCTTGACCATTGGCTTGGGGGTGATATGGTGTTGTGAGTTTATGTTCAACCCCCAAGCATTGAATAAGCTTCTGGAAAGTGACACTTGTAAAATGAGTTCCATTATTAGAAATTAATGCATGAGGTACACCAAACCCATTTACGATGTTTTGTTGTATAAACTGAGTAGCAATGGTGGATGTACAGTCAATGATGGTTGCTACTTTTGCCCACTTGATACAATAGTCAATTTTGACTATTATATATGCCTTTTCATTTGATAAAGGTGAAATGGGATCCATAAAGTCAATGCTCCAAATGTCAAATGGTTTGAAAGGTTGTATCCATTGTTGTGGTCCCTCCATTTGATTTGTCATTCCACCATCTCTTTGGCAACGCTCACAAGCATGGACGAATTGATGTGCATCCTTGAAGATTGTTGGCCAATAATACTTTTCCATGAGGATTTTTATAGTCGTGCGTCTCCTAGCATAATGGCCCTTACAAGGACCTTCATGAGCATCTTGAAGAACACAAAGTTGATCCATATCATGGACACACCAACGTACCAGGCCATTAAGATAAACCTTGTAAAGGTTTTCATTAATCTCCATGAAATATTTGACCTAGTGAGGAAATTATTATTTCTTTTTAGTGTCTAGCCCTTACAACAATTCTTACTTCAATAGATAAGTGAGGATGGTGTCGTACCACTTTGGTTCATTAGGCATTTGTGCATTGATAACACCTATAAGGAGAGATTCATCAAGAAATTGATTAGATAAAGAGCTCTCTTTCTTCTTGTCATCCCATCTTAGTTATGATAAGTGATTCGCAACCACATTCTTCACACCTTTACAATCTACCATTGTGAGATTGAATTCCTGCAAAATCACGAGCCATTGTATGACATGGGGACTCATCGTTGGCTTTTTCATTAAAAATCTAATGGCACTATGATATGCGTGCACAAACACTTTGTAGCCAAGCACATAGTGCCTGAACTTCTCCAAAGCAAACACCATTCCCATCAGCTCCTTTTCTATGGTGGTGTAGTTCAATTTTACATCAGTGATGCACCAACTTGTGTAGTGAATGTAATATGGATGTTTTTAATCATCCATCTACGTAAGCACTACCCCCAAAGCATAATTTGATGCATCAGTGAACACATGAAATGGTCTAGACCAATCTAGTGCTTGAAGAATGGGAGTTTCAACAAGATTTTGCTTCAATTTTTGAAATTCTAATTCACATGTAGGAGTCTAGATGAATGATGCATCCTTCTTTGTCAATTCTACCAATGGCTTGGCGATTTTGGAAAAATTCTCAATAAATCACCAATAGTAGCCAGTATGACCAAGGAATGACTAAACTTCTTTGATTGTTTTAGGTTGGCAAGTTATTCCTTGGATGACCCTTATTTTCTTAGGGTCCACCTTGATTCTTACTTTTGAGATGTGATGCCCCAATACTATGCCTTCCTGGACCATAAGATGGCTCTTTTGCCAATTGAGTTGGAAGTTTGTTTTGACACATCTCTTCAACCCTTACTCAACATGGTCCAACGATTGCTCGAACATAGCTCCGTAGGTAGAAAAATCATCCATAAAAAATTCTACCCTACTACCAATATATTTTTGGAAAATGCTGAGAACTAATTATTGAGATGTGGTTGGGGCATTGCATAGACCAAATGGCATCTGTCGGTAAGCAAAAGTCCCTGAAGAACTTGTGAAAGTTATCTTTGCTTGATCCTCTACTACAATCCAAATTTGGTTATAGTCACTATAACCATCCAAAAAGCTATAAAATTTGTGCCCTAAAATGGTGTCTAGCACTTGGTCAACAAAAGGCGATGGAAAATGATCCTTGAAAGTTGCCATATTGAGCAGTCAAAAATCAATGCATACTTGCCATTTTCCTTCTTTATTTGGTACGATCATGAGTGGATTGACCCACTCACTATCTACAACAGGGTAAATGAATCCTACTTTGAGAAGTTGTTCAATCTCCTTTTTAAAAATTTTTTTTTAACTTGGGATTCAAACGTTGTTGTGGTTGTCATTTTAGCTTGACGGTGGGATTAGTATATATTTGGTGCTGGCATATTCTTGGATCTATCCTAGTGAGTTTAGAATATGACTACGCAAAGGCCACTGACCATTTTTCTACAACTTTTATCAACCTTTCTTTTCATTTGATAGCAACCTTGGCAGTAATGATGACTAGCCTTCCATTTTTCAACAATACATCATTCCAATTGGTAGCATCTTCAATTCAAGGGGCTCTTGTGTAAAGTTAGAAATTTCTAGCTCATCTTAATTGACATCATCATTTGCTCCTTTGAAGAGCTGGTGATGAACTTGCTCGAGTTTATCCATACTTGCAATGTACTCATACATTAGGCCCTTAGTTGGTTCCATGCATAATGTATTGTTGCTAGTATCAACTATTAGCCACTAGGTGCCTTTCTGTTTTGTGGCTACTACATACAAAAATTTCTGGATATCAGCTTTTAGTGCACATTGCTTACATGTAGAAATAGATGTTTGCTTTACCGACCATAACTTCTGCACACAATGGCACCTTGAATCACTGTACACAATACATGGAACTCTCTTCTTCTTGATATTTCCAAATTCATTTTCTTTTGATATCTCCAAGGAAAGATCTCTAATCCCCATTTTGGCATCCATAGTACTTAGCCACACCTTTCCCATAATGATTGGAAAGTCCCCCTTGTAGTTCTCCACTTTTATTACTAGGAAATCAGTGGGATATGACCACCCACAAATTGTGGTGATGATGTCTTCAACTAGTCCCAATGGAACAATGATGAACTGGTTTGTTAGTTTTAGCCAAATGTTTCTCTTCTTCAAAGGAGGAAGGTTTCACATTATGTACATCTCATGTGAAATTAGATTACCGGAACCAGAGCCAAGAAGAGTTTTGCAAAGCTCATTCCCAACAATTTTCAAGTAAACAAGGAGACTCCTAAGATTAGCTAATTTTCTAGGTAGGTTACTAGCTCGAATCCAATTGGATACAACATGTGTTAGCATTACAATATGGATTTGAAAGGGATTTTGGTTTGAAGGGGACTCAGATAGAGAGGAAATAAAGGAATGTGGAGGAACATGGTTACTAATCACTGATGTGTCCAAGTGCTTTGGTGGATTGTAAGGTTTGAAGAAGGGTCTTTTCTTTGTTCATGGTTTTGACCCACTGGATGGGTTAACGGATTACAAATTAATTGCTCTCGTAGCATTCCTTTATTGTGGTTGTGTAGGCAATTCACCCTACATGGATGGAGCAGGCAGTAGTTGCGCAAGAGGTGGAGGAGTAGGTGTAGGAATAGGAGGTACATGAGGGTAGTAGGTGGTATCCCTCCTTGGATAGGGTGATTAGTATGTTCCAGGAGGGTAGTAGTGAGATCGGTAAGCAGCAATATGACTAGAGGAGTCCCTTGGAGATGAAGGTTGTTGAACATAGTAATCATAGGGATATGGTTGTTAATAAGGGTATTGTTACATTGGAGGTGGCAATGCCCACGATTGTGGTTTTTGCCATTGCTGATACATTTCATAAGGTTGTGGAGGAGTTCCACTTGGGTAGTATTACTGTGGTTGGTGGAACTATCATGGATTGCCTTGTGGATAAGGAAATCTTTTGGGCATTTTCCTTTGTGCAAGTCGTGGATGTAAGGCATACATCCTAGATTCTTACAAGTGTGATACAACTGAGCAAGATCCCTTAGGATGTTCATGCTGGCAAACATCACATCCACCATCATCATCTAAATAACTATTCACATCCATCTCCATCATAGCTATCTTACCTTTACCTTAGATTTGGCACATTTAGCTTCCTTATGTCTTTGATACTCTTACTCACCACCTTGCTCCTTAGACTCTTCAATAATTTTTAAGATAGCTTGAAACCTATTATCCATAGAGTCCCATAACTGATCAACCTTAGCTATGATTTCTAATTACGATTTTTGGAATGACAAGGTTTTCTGATTCACCACCTCATATCTGGCAAATTCATCCTCACTATCACAAAATATAACCTCCTTTTGGTGTTTGGAGCATTTTAGTGTTCGGTTCGTGGTGCCTCGTTTCTCGCTAACCCAGAGCAATTTTCTCCCGGGGGGTGGGGGGGAGGATATACTATTTGGTATTTGTGGTGTTTCTGCAGGGATATTGTCTAACAACTTGTCCGGTGTTGATGGGCCGATATTCTTGAAGAGGAGTGATACGTGTGAGCCGACAGATCGCTGAAAGTAAGACGTGCATCGTTGTTGCCGTGGTTGAGGCATTTGAGAGTAAGCCACGTAGTGAGGCAGTCAAGACACACGATTTCAAGAATCCCAAGCAACACACCTAGTCAACAATGGCGGATCCCTCACAAATGACAGGTAGTTCTAACCCTTACTTCCGTAGGGTTCATGAATATTGTTCTGCATCTACTAGTGGTTCGAGTCCATTACCGGTGCCAAAGCGTACTGAAATATATGATAAGTCTTGTTTAAAAGTAATAGAATCATGGAAGGAGATGTATATGTTTGAGTGTGATCTAGAGATCGCAGGAACAGGTTTACGTCCAGTGGCCCTCACTTTCTTCTCACCACCTGAGGTTGAAACCTGGGTCCAGAAAGGTTTTCATTACATACATCTCGCTGAATTAGCAGTTGTTTTACATCCGCATTTTAATTATAGGTTAAAAGCTCCATATTGGCTAGCTGTAATAGATCGTAGGTTTGATACGTTTGAAGATGCATTGATAACACAGGCTAAAGGAACCTTAGCTGAGGATGCTGTGATCATCACAATTCCAAATTTCACTTTATCATTACATGATCCTCATCTTTATGAATCTTTAATGATTATTGTTTATATGCCTATTGATATGTTACCTAAGTCTATTTATGCTACTATATCTACTAGATTAGTCTTTAAAGTATTTAGTCATACGGCTATAAAGACTCTCCATCCGTTCAATGAACAGAAAACCCAAGTAGGTTCACCAAATATAGAATATGGTTTAGAAATTGACACTGAGGATCTACCAGTCCATATAAAATATCTGGATCTATCCCATACCCTTGATGTCTATTTCAAATTAGAGAAAGCCCGGAACAAAAATACCAAGTGTAGATACAAAGTCAATCTTCTACCACCTAGATTCTCTGAAATAGATCCATTGAATGCAGCACATACAAAACCTAAGCCTAAACTATTTCAGAAGCCTATAAAGATCCAAGAACCTACAGAAAAAAGTTCGAATCTAAAACCACAACTAGATCTAAATAGTCTTCAAGATACTATCCATCAATTACAACTCCAACTTTCTCATTCCATGAGAAAAACGGAACTACTAGAGTTAGAAATGGATAGGGTTAAACAAAAGGCCAAGTCAAAGGCCAAGATTGTTGAATTAGATCCAGAAAGTTTAGACGAAGAATCCATACCTGCATCTACAACCTCATCTAGAATGTTTCAACCCTCTACAGGAGATCCCTCATGTCGTCACAAAACTTTAACAGAAATTGATAATCAATACCATTGTAGTGAATGTGATGCACTGTTAAAGAATTGTAGGATTGAAATGAATAGAACAACAATATCTAGAGATACATTCAGGGAACATCAGGATCGTCTGACACCATTAGAAACTAAAAGGTTTGATTTTGTACAAAATAAACCTGAAGTTATACCAGAAGAAGAATATGTATATACCCTATACACTAAGAAAGCAGTAGAGAAACCCTCTGATACTATTTGTCTCTTAAATTGGACAAATACTGCTTTACAGGAATTAGCGTATAGTCAAAGAACTCAGATGACTGTCTTAGAACATATGTATCAATTAAATAATAATACTGATCTTAATACTAGTTTGTTATATAGAAAATTAGAATGAATTTCGGGCTCTGGTCCCCAGTCTCCTAAACCATCAGCTCCTCCTTTATCTTCTACAGCCTCTGACATTTCATTATTCTTTCCATCATCTCCACTTGCCCTAGCTCATAAAGATATAGAAGCCTTTAAGAAGCATCAAAGAGCACAAAGAGTCAAAAAGGAAAAAGCCCAGATTCATATGAATGAAGGTGATAGTGCTCCAAGTGAACCTAAATCTGAATCTGAGATAGATGATGAAAGGGCTGAAGAAGCTGTTCTTTTAGCGAGAATAGGAGAACAAGTACAGGAAGCCACAGAAGCCATGTTGATGCAATCTCGTAAAGCTGAAGATATACAACCCAAGTTCAACATGGATAACAAGGATCTGAAAGAACGCCAGGATGTCTTAGACGCCATCCAATCTTATCTAACTGTCCAAATAGATTTTGCAAAGAAATCTACATTACAAGCGATTATGAATGCTACCTACAACTTCCAAGGAAAATTGCGAAGATGGTGGAGTCATATTCCTACAACCATTAAAACCAGGTTGATTACCCAACCAACAGTTATCTTCTTGAATGCTATCATCAAAGAGTTTATTGGTTTTAAAGCAAATTTAGTGGATGTTTATCGTGATCATTTCTTTAAGGCTCGATTACATAAAATCCAACAATTATCAGGATTTCTTGATGCTATGGAATCTTGGTATTATTATGGCAAACTCACACATCAAGTAGCAGCCAAGGAACATCTTATTGGGTGTCTTCCTCAACCATTCTACAATACATACATGGCATAATTAAAGAAGCAAAATCTATGTATAGCAAATATGAGTTTTGGACAAATTAGGCAGTTCTTAGAACAGAAAAATAGAGAATTGTGTTATACTCAGGAAACACAACAATTAGTGAAAAAACTAAATAATAGAATAGGTAAGAGTTTGTGTTTAGAATTATGTCCTGAAGAAAAATTTAAAAATAAACAAAAAGAAAAATCAAGTCGACAATGTTCCAACTGTCGAAAAGGATCTTCATCTAGATCCAAACCTAGAAAAAAATGGTGGAGAAAAGAACCATCATCTCCTCCAAGACGACGAGTCAAAAAGTATCCCAGTTTCTTTAGAAGACGTCAAAAACCTATAGGCCGTAAAAATGTTAAATGTTTTATTTGTGGAGGTCCTCATATTGCACCAGACTGTCCCAACAAGGATAAAGATAAAAAGAAGGTTCATTTTATTAGAAAACATAATCTTAGAGAAACACATTTTGAATGGATATTTGATCCTGAAATGGATGATATTTATTACAATCCACGAGAAGATTTATGTCTATCATCACCTTCTGCATCTGAAAGCGATCATAGTCCAGATGAATATTGGAAAAATTATGATACAGGATTAGCTTCTGATTATGAGAATAATCCTTCTGATTCCTCTTATGGTGATGTTTACTATTGTAATATGAACCGTGCATCCTCCTCTAGACATACGACAACTTCTGAAACAAAAAGGATACAAGATGAATTAGTATTAGCAAAAATTGATTTAGATAAGTTTAAGCATAAATTAAAGCATACGCCAATAGAATATCTAACTGTTTATATTCAATTAGATAAACAAGTTAGGGAAAAGAAAGCTGAAATAAAAGCTTTGAAAAAATATGAAAAATATTTAAATCCATCTTATGATAGCCAACCTTTGGAATCAGAAACAGAACAAAAGGAAGAATTAGAAGAATGGCTACAGGAAGAAGAAACTCAACATCAGCAAATACAATCTCAAATTAAAACCTGTAATCGGAAAATTAGGATAAAGAAATTAAAAGCTTTTATTGAAAAAGCAGAAAAAGAAATAGAAAAATTACAGGCTGAAGATGAAGCTGAGTTTCAACAGGAGTATGAAGAAGAAATAGCACAAATCCATATGATAAGGATTAATCAGAATGAAAGAAAGGTATGTACTCCCTTGTGTACTTTTTGGATTAAATTACAAGGCTTCAAACCATATCTTGTAGATGCATTAATTGATTCAGGCATAGAGGTAACATTAGCAAATGAAGCTATCATTCCAAGATACTTATGGGAAGAACGTGAGAGGCTAATTGTCAATTTCAACAAAGCAGCCACAACCATTAACCGTAAGTATACCTTACCAATAATGTTACCCAACAACTCTACTTTTCCTTTACAAATTAATGCTATAAATTGGCTTTCATATGATATGGTCATAGGAGTAGATAACTTAGCCTTATTAGAACCATACATGGTTTCGCCTAGACATGTATATTTAGGAAAGCATAAGTTTCCTAGGACATTTACTCCAGTAAATAGGTTTACTAAAACAAAATACAAAATCCCAAAAACACAGTGGATTGTCAATCAAATCCAATCTCACAAACCAAACTTTGATCAGCTATGCGCCAAATTACTCACTGTTGCTAGTCATGATCCAACAGCCTTTAGACATAAAAAGCAACATTGGTGTAGAATAGAATTATTAGATGGTGTGCAACCAGAGTCAAAAGCACATCATATCGGGATGTCCCCACAACTTAAAGAAGAATGTGTTCAGGAAATACAACAGCTACTAGAAAAAGGAATGATACAACCTAGCACTAGCATGTTTTCCTGTGTAGCCTTTTATGTGAATAAACGTGCAGAATTAACTAGGGGAAAAAAGAGATTAGTGGTGAACTATAAACCACTAAATGCTATTATTAAATCGGTTCAAAACCTGATCCCTAGCAAAGATGATTTATTTCAACGCTTACAAGGGACACACATCTATTTAAAGTTTGATCTTTACAAGACATGGAGCAGGAATGCTTGCAATAGCTCACATCGCAGCACGTTACGCTATCTCTGTAGGAGGACTTACATACAGCATACCAGGGATGCTTTAAGGAGAGCAAGGCTCATCACCCTTAGATACCTCTGATAGCATACACTCTTACAAACAAACAGGGAGGAAGACTGACACTTGCAGAAAGGAAAGACTACTAGACTTCAGACTCTCTTTGATCTTCTGATCCATGATCTTACAATGGGGTAGGAGGTTCCTTATATAGGAGAGGAACTGCCATAGAGGTAAGTGGATGCTGACACAGCATATCACACTATGGGATATGGCAAATCTTACTGTTTGGATCCACTTTTACTGTTCTACACCGCTGTCATCACTATCTCTTGGAGTCGTGGGTGCCTCAGATTCGTTATCTCCTTCATTGCTGTCAAAAGAGGGAAAAGATAGAACAGGTCCTGGATTATGCCATCTGACACGCCATGTGCCACCTTCATTGTGGAGTAAACGAAAAGCTGGATCATAATTGTATGGTTCCAACGTGGACGGATAGATATGATTTTCCTGGCAGTGCATATTGATTTCATGGGTAGTAGCTATCAGGAAATCTTGATACCATGCTAATATCCACGGATTTTGCCAATCTGTTCGCTTGCATAAACTTGTTGTAATAAAATAAGAAGGGTAATAATCTTGAAAGGTGAAGTAAGCCATGGTCTGTGTACTAGTGAAATATTGGAAATCAACATGAGGAATGGCTCGTAGTCTACGAATCTGGGCAGGATCATAATTTGTTGGAAAATATTTTACAGTATGGCCATATAATGTTCACCATTCCCAAAATGGATGATCGTCAGGAGGACAATCTAATGGAAAGGTAAAGTCTATATGGTAGACGTGACAGTTAGAAGGTTTAAACCTTGGCCAATGGATTATAGGTGGAGAGTCATCATCTAGTTCGGTTAGATGCACATAATCATCAACAAGTAGGTTAGCATGGAGACTTGTTTTTACATGAATTGGTGGATACAAATCATCAAGGATGGCATTAGGATGACTGAAATAGGTGTAAGAGACATGAGGACTCATATCTCGAACATAAGAGTTATACACATAAACTTGCCAGTCATCATTAGCATTTGTATGCACACCAGTTATTTGTGATTGGGTTAGATACAAACGATTCAAATTACATGGGAGTACTCTGTGGCTTGAACGAAGCTCCCATCCTTCGTGCAAGTACGTAGCTGTAGAAGAAACACAATATTAGTATTGAAATTCTCTGGTCAAATAATCTGCCAGATTATTTTCTTTACCACTTAAATACTGTGTCTTATAATTAAAATTAGCTAAAAACAGAGACCATCTAATTAAACGAGTATGGGCAACTTTATTTAAATGCTTCGTTTGTAAATATTTATCAAAATACTTTAAGTCTGACTGAATGATAAATTCCTGTTCTTGAAGAAACAGACGAAACTTTTCAATAACATGGATAATGGCAAGGAGCTCCTTATGTGTTGAATGGTAATTTCTTTCAGCAGGGTTAAATTTCCCACTGGCATACCTGCAGATGTATGTCATACCATGTAGTTCTTCTTTTAAGACAGCTCCCCAGAATTCCTCAGATGCATCAATTTCTAGAATCAATGTCCCGTTCGTAGGTAATTGTAAATAAGGGAGTTTTGTACATTGATATTTTAATCTTTTTACCACATCGGTGTAAGCTTGACTCCATGGTTGAGGGTTGTTTGTCAATTGTTGGTTTAGAATCTTGCGGTCATTTGCAAGATCTTTATAGAAACTTGACAAGTAATTTAAACAACCTAAAAAGCGTTGTAATTGTGTTTTGTCTGTTATGATATTAGGAAAGTTCTTAATGTCTGTTAAGATATGTTGTTGTAGACTAATTTGCCCATTCTTAATGACTACACCTAAGAAGTTAACTTCATCAACTGCAATCTGGATCTTTTTCTCTGAAGGAGAAAGAACCAGACCATTAAGGTCTATCAGTTCGTAGAGCTTGTTCAGATGTTGTTGATGTTCTTCAACATTTTTAGACATAACTAATATATCGTCTATATATACTAAGATAAACGGATAATCTTTAAAGATCACATCCATACAGGACTGGAAAATAGAAGGAGCTGTTTTAATACCAAAGGGTAAAATAGTCCATTCATACAGGCCTTGTGGTACAGTAAAGGCTGTTTTCCAACGATCCTCTGGAACTATCTGGATTTGCCAGAATCCACTTTTCAGATCAAACTTTGAATAGATGTGTGTCCCTTGTAAGCATTAAAATAAATCGTCTTTGCTAGGGATCGGGTGTTGAACCGATTTAATAATAGCATTTAGCGGTTTATAGTTCACCACTAATCTCTTTTTTCCCCTAGTTAATTCTGCACGTTTATTCACATAAAAGGTTGCACAGGAAAACATGCTAGTGCTAGGTTGTATCATTCCTTTTTCTAGTAGATGTTGTATTTCCTAAGCACATTCTTCTTTAAGTTGTGGGGACATCCCGATATGATGTGCTTTTGACTCTGGTTGCACACCATCTAATAATTATATTCTACACCAATGTTGTTTTTTATGTCTAAAGGCTGTTGGATCATGACTAGCAACAGTGAGTAATTTGGCACGTAGCTGATCAAAGTTTGTTTTGTGAGATTGGATTTGATTTACCATCCACAGTGTTTTTGGGATTTTGTATTTTGTTTTAGTAAACCTATTTACTGGAGTAAATGTCCTAGGAAACTTATGCTTTCCTAAATATACATGTCTAGGCGAAACCATGTATGGTTCTAATAAGGCTAAGTTATCTACTCCTATGACCATATCATATGAAAACCAATTTATAGCATTAATTTGTAAAGGAAAAGTAGAGTTGTTGGGTAACATTATTGGTAAGGTATACTTACGGTTAATGGTTGTGGCTGCTTTGTTGAAATTGACAATTAGCCTCTCACGTTCTTCCCATAAGTATCTTGGAATGATAGCTTCATTTGCTAATGTTACCTCTATGCCTGAATCAATTAATGCATCTACAAGATATGGTTTGAAGCCTTGTAATTTAATCCAAAAAGTACACAAGGGAGTACATACCTTTCTTTCATTTTGATTAATCCTTATCATATGGATTTGTGCTATTTCTTCTTCATACTCCTATTGAAACTCAGCTTCATCTTCAGCCTGTAATTTTTCTATTTCCTTTTCTGCTTTTTCAATAAAAGCTTTTAATTTCTTTATCCTAATTTTCCGGTTACAGGTTTTAATTTGAGATTGTATTTGCTGATGTTGAGTTTCTTCTTCCTGTAGCCATTCTTCTAATTCTTCCTTTTGTTCTGTTTCTGATTCCAAAGGTTGGCTATCATAAGATGGATTTAAATATTTTTCATATTTTTTCAAAGCTTTTATTTCAGCTTTCTTTTCCCTAACTTGTTTATCTAATTGAATATAAACAGTTATATCTTCTATTGGCGTATGCTTTAATTTATGCTTAAGCCTATCTAAATGAATTTTTGCTAATACTAATTCATCTTGTATCCTTTTTATTTCAGAAGTCGTCGTATGTCTAGAGGAGGATGTGCGGTTCATATTACAATAGTAAACATCACCATCAGAGGAATCAGAAGGATTATTCTCATAATCAGAAGCTAATCCTGTATCATAATTTTTCCAATATTCATATGGACTATGATCGCTTTCAGATGCAGAAGGTGATGATGGACATAAATCTTCTCGTGGATTGTAATAAATATCATCCATTTCAGGATCAGATATCCATTCAAAATGTGTTTCTCTAAGATTATGTTTTCTAATAAAATGAACCTTCTTTTTATCTTTATCCTTGTTTGGATAGTCTGGTGCAATATGAGGACCTCCACAAATAAAACGTTTAATGTTTTTATGGCCTATAGGTTTTTGACGTCTTCTAAAGAAACCGGGATACTTTTTGACTCGTTGTCTTGGAGGAGATGATGGTTCTTTTCTTCGCCATTGTTTTCTAGGTTTGGATCTAGATGAAAATCCTTTTCGACAGTTGGAACATTGTCGACTTGATTTTTCTTTTTGTTTATTTTTAAATTTTTCTTCAGGACATAATTCTAAACACAAAGTCTTACCTATTCTATTATTTAGTTTTTTCACTAATTGTTGTGTTTCCTGAGTATAACACAATTCTCTATTTGTCTGTTCTAAGAACTGCCTAATTTGTCCAAAACTCATATTTGCTATACATAGATTTTGCTTCTTTAATTATGCCATGTATGTATTGCAGAATGGTTGAGGAAGACACCCAATAAGATGTTTCTTGGCTGTTACTTGATGTGTGAGTTTTCCATAATAATACCAAGATTCCATAGCATCAAGAAATCCTGATAATTGTTGGATTTTATGTAATCGAGCCTTAAAGAAATGATCACGATAAACATCCACTAAATTTGCTTTAAAACCAATAAAATCTTTGATGATAGCATTCAAGAAGCTAACTGTTGGTTGGGTAATCAACCTGGTTTTAATGGCTGTAGGAATATGACTCCACCATCTTCGCAAGTTTCCTTGGAAGTTGTAGGTAGCATTCATAATCGCTTGTAATGTAGATTTCTTTGCAAAATCTATTTGGACAGTTAGATAAGATTGGATGGCATCTAAGACATCTTGGCATTCTTTCAGATCCTTGTTATCCATGTTGAACTTGGGTTGTATATCTCCAGCTTTACGAGATTGCATCAACATGGCTTTTGTGGCTTCCTGTACTTGTTCTCCTATTCTTGCTAAAAGAACATCTTCTTCAGCCCTTTCATCATCTATCTCAGATTCAGATTTAGGGTCACTTGGAGCACTATCACCTTCATTCATATGAATCTGGGCTTTTCCCTTTTTGACTCTTTGTGCTCTTTGATGCTGCTTAAAGGCTTCTATATCTTTATGAGCTAGGACAGGTGGAGATGATGGAAAGAATAATGAAATGTTAGAGGCTGTAGAAGATAAAGGAGGAGCCGATGGTTTAGGAGACTGGGGACCAGAGCCCGACATTCGTTCTAATTTTCTATATAACAAACCAGTATTGAGATCAGTATTATTATTTAATTGATACATACGTTCTAAGACAGTCATCTGAGTTCTTTGACTATACGCTAATTCCTGTAAAGCAGTATTTGTCCAATTTAAGAGACAAATAGTATCAGAGGGTTTCTATGCTGCTTTCTTAGTGTATATGGTATACACATATTCTTCTTCTGGTACACCTTTAGGTTTATTTTGTACAAAATTGAATCTTTTAGTTTCTAATGGTGTCAGATGATCCTGATGTTCCCTGAATGTATCTCTAGATATTGTTGTTCTATTCATTTCAATCCTACAAGTCTTTAACAGTGCATCACATTCACTACAATGGTATTGATTATCAATTTCTGTTAAAGTTTTGTGACGACATGAGGGATCTCCTGTAGAGGGTTGAAACATTCTAGATGAGGTTGTAGATTCAGGTATGGATTCTTCGTCTGAACTTTATAGATCTAATTCAACAATCTTGGCCTTTGACTTGGCCTTTTGTTTAACCCTATCCATTTCTAACTCTAGTAGTTCCGTTTTTCTCATGGAATGAGAAAGTTGGAGTTGTAATTGATGGATAGTATCTTGAAGACTGTTTAGATCTAGTTGTGGTTTTAGATTCGAACTTTTTTCTGTAGGTTCTTGGATCTTTATAGGCTTCTGAAATAGTTTAGGCTTAGGTTTTGTATGTGCTGCATTCAATGGATCTATTTCCGAGAATCTAGGTGGTAGAAGATTGACTTTGTATCTATGCTTGGTATTCTTGTTCCGGGCTTTCTCTAATTTGAAATAGACATCAAGGGTATGGGATAGATCCGGATATTTTGTATGGACTGGTAGATCCTCAGTGTCAATTTCTAAACCATATTCTATATTTGGTGAACCTACTTGGGTTTTCTGTTCATTGAACGGATGGAGAGTCTTTATAGCCGTATGACTAAATACTTTAAAGACTAATCTAGTAGATATAGTAGCATAAATAGACTTAGGTAACGTATCAACAGGCATATAAACAATAATCATTAAAGATTCATAAAGATGAGGATCATGTAATGATAAAGTGAAATTTGGAATTGTGATGATCACAGCATCCTCAGCTAAGGTTCCTTTAGCCTGTGTTATTAATGCATCTTCAAACGTATTAAACCTACGATCTATTACAGCTAGCCAATATGGAGCTTTTAACCTATAATTAAAATACGGATGTAAAAAAACTGCTAATTCAACGAGATGTATGTAATGAAAACCTTTCTGGACCCAGGTTTCAACCTCAGGTGGTGAGAAGAAAGTGAGGGCTACTGGACGTAAACCTATTCCTGTGATCTCTAGATCACACTCAGACATATACATCTCCTTCCATGATTCTATTACTTTTAAACAAGACTTATCATATATTTCAGTACACTTTGGCACCGGTAATGGACTCGAACCACTAGTAGATGTAGAACAATATTCATGAACCCTACAGAAGTAAGGGTTAGAACTACCTGTCATTTGTGAGGGATCCGCCATTGTTGACTAGGTGTGTTGCTTGGGATTCTTGAAATCGTGTGTCTTGACTACCTCACTGCACAGCTTACTCTCAAACGCCTGAACCACGACAACAATGATGTGCGTCTTACTTTCGGCGATCTATTGGCTCACACATATCACTCCTCTTCAAGAATATCGGCCCATTGGGCATAGACGCTAACAATTTTCTTGGTTTTAGACTACAACCCATCTACGATATAGCAAAGTTGATCAAGCTGAGAGTATCCATGGTTGGGATACCTATGCAACAAAGAGTAGTATTAGCTAATTGCAGCATCCAAGGGCTCATGATTCCCTTGTTTCCACCCTTGAATTTTTTTCCTTATATTGGATACTTAGGAGTACGTTCGATATTTGTCATCAAATAGTTCCAACATTGTACTCGACCACCTGATTGATTCTAGTTCCAAGGATCAATACCAACCTTCTGCTTCCTTTATAAGTTTCCTTGGAAATAATTTTAGCTTTTGCCAGTCATTTTCAATATTTTGCAAGGCACATGCATCTTGGAAGGCTTGGAGATGATTTTGTGGATTGGCATCATATCCTCCCTCAAACTGAGGAATGTTGTTCACATCCAACCTCTTTATTCTACTGTCCTTCATGTGCCTAGTTGGAATCCTCATAACGTCTGCAATGTTTAACATGTCCCAAGTATCAAGTAGAGGTTCATCAAGGTCATGATGGTGGTGCCTATGATGTTCCCTACTAGTCCTTCTTTCTTGATGCTAGGCCTCTTTGGATTGTCTACATCTCTGATCATGACTATCCTGATAGTCCCTTCTATTGTTTTAGTCCCGTCGATCACCTCCATCACAATTATTTCATTTGCAGTCATGATCTAAACTCGATGAAAAAGAAGAAGATAATGAATGAGAAGAATAAAGGGAACTTGATCTACGTTGACACCTATCGTCCTTCCTTTGATGCTTGCAACCATGATCACAATCATGATCTCCTTTGTCCCCCGTTTCTTGACTTGCTTCTCTAGATCCATTTTTGTCATTGGATCCATTTTGACTAGAACCTAGATTATAAATTGTAGGTTATACATTCTAGTTGAGGGCTTCTTGAATGAAGTCAAAGAGAGGAGAATCACTAAATAAATGGTCACCTTCATCAATTAGGCCAAGCAAAGGTCGAAAGATGCTTGACCCCTTGCCCTTCATAAGCTCATGTTGGTGCTCCAGTTGCCAATCCCTTAATCTTTGCGCTTTAGTGGGATGATAGTCTCTTGAGTTGGGATCTCACATCTCATATTCTCCATGGAGATGTTGAAGCTCTTGTCATGCTAGCATTAGTTGGAGCATTGCTGGAATAGATCGGTTAGGTGGAAACATAATGTTTCCTTCTATATCGTGCCATCGCATCAATTCATCTTGATGTAAGATGAAGGTAAAATCTAGTACATACTCATTAAGATGAGCATATACCACCTAGTATTGTTGTAGTACTTGAACTATCCTAGGCAGAGATGGGCTCTTGTGAGAAGAAGAAATTTTATGTTAATAAACAGTGTGCAGTTGAGTCTTAATTTAATGATAATAATAATAGTTTTTATTGTCATAAGATTTGACTCTCAGGGTATGAACAACAAGGTTACTAAATTTCACTTGGGCTTAGATAGCACACAAAGAACTATAGTCCCTAGCAATGGCACCAATGATGAGTGGCAAGGTACTGCTATACCCAACCATATGAATCACAAGCAATCTGGTCAAATTCCATAAACTATAGTTACTAAGTACACTAGAGCTAAACAATGTGTACATGTTGTTCATTTGTTGTCTTCCCAATCCCACTTGTGGAATGCAATTGTATGGTTAAGTGTGACTGAGGTGTAAGATTTTTATTATTTGTGTTTTTATGAAATTACTCACCTAGGACAAGAATAAAAGTAAGAGTAAATAAAAGAGCAATTAATTGCTAAGAAAACTATAGTATAATCTAGCCTAACATAAGTAATTGTTCCCACTTCCTAGACATATCTTAAACTTTGTGCAAACACTATTGGGTTGTCAAATGCTAACCATTTCTAAGCTACCAAGTGTCACATGTATGTTCGAAGGGTTCGTGCTTGTGTAATTTAATGACTTGCTAAATTGATCAAAATTAATTGCTACATAAATAACATTAATGTAAATTGCATGACATATAAATGCATAAGAAAGAAAATCTCAAGTGCTACAAGGAATGGATCAAAGAGCTCATCTTTAATGCCAACATAATGGTGTGCTTAGGTACATCAATGCTTGAATAAAGATCCATTCACACTTAGACCTCTTGTTGCAGGCACTTGCAAAATATTCTATCTCTCAAATGGACAAATTGCAAGAACTTCACTACTGTTTGCTAAAAACTTACTCTCAATTGTGCACTTGGGCACTGTATTTATAGACTCAGGAGTAACCCTGTGATATCAAATGTACGATATTCCATCTTAGGCTGTGAAATCACGTACCCGATATCGTGTACCTGATATCATGGCAACCCTAATATAGGAGTGATGAAAAACATGATTTATCACCTTAAAAATTTGTGCAACAACCAGGAAATAGCTTGTTTGGAAGTCCCATTCAAGCTTGGGACATCTATTTGAAAATAGTCTTCATGTAGGTGGGACATCCCATGGAAAAGTAGGATGTCTTAGCTAGGACATCCCATTAACAATTAGGATGTCCACTATTTTAGTAGGACATCTAGCTTGCAACTGCACTTTGACTTGTGGGACATATCTCTATCATTTGAGACATTTTGATAGATCCTATAACATCTTTTAACTTGCAGAGGTCATTTTCTAGTTGATACTTTTTATCATCTTAGATTAGCATCCCAGCTCTCATTTTGGCATCTCAACTCTCATTTTGATATCCCAGCTCTTGTCTTGACAACTTAGCTTTCATCTTGGAAACTCAACTCTTGTTTTGCTCTTTGTCCCAATCTTACCATATCACTATGAAACTATCAACTATCTTGATTTCATCATGCTCTTGGTTTTTCTTTTGTTCATGCTATTGTTCTTTTCTAGTCCTTCAAACCACACAACACATTTTCCACATTCTTTATTTGTCAAGGTTTTGACATACCAAAAGGTCAAGACTTGGAACTATATGAGATAATCCATTAGCTTCCTAGTCTTCTTGAGTTCTTTCAACTTCATCTAATTTTTGTCAATGGAAGTGCTCGGGTAAATTTTTGAACCATGATAGTTTTAAGCTTTATCAATAGGAAAGATTATGTTTAATATCCAAATTTAGCACAAAATGAATATATTGTACTGTAAGTGATTGAGGACTAGAATATCAATTTTTAGTAACTAGTTCTTGTTGATGTCAACCTCGCCCATGCTAGGCATAGGGCCATGTTGAAATATGTTTGAATACCATGAAATTTTTAAAAAAATCATATTCATCAACAGGTATCATGAAAAGGGATATATGTGTGCACAAGTTATGAGCTTTGGAAATCCTTATAACAATAATTTGTGTTATGATGTTTTAAAGGAAACATCAAAGATGTGGTTGTATAGTTTCAGGACAAACTTGGATACCTCGTTAAGGAAACTACAAACAAAGACCTTATTCTAAGAGAAATTCTTCCCAAAAGATTATTCCTAAAGAGGATGAACAAAATGGAGGCATTATTGATGTGAGTCTTCAAGAGAGTAAACCAAAAATAGCAGAGATCAGCATGGAATGGAGCACTATAGTGGATGGTCTTCAACCAAACATGAAAAAGGTCAAAAGGATGTTCAATTCTAGTTTATCTATTTAGAATTGCCTTTCTATTTTATTTAAAGTTTCAATTTAATCATGAAATAATACATATACATCCCAAATCTATTTGATATAGATATGGTAGATGATTGCTAAGCTAATTTTTTAGAAATCAAAACATTTCTTGCTATGATAAATTTCTTTCCCTCCTCTTTTCTTTTAGGCATTAGAGGGTAGGGGAGCCTTTCTCTTTGGAGATGATGATGGGTGATCACCAGGATGATCTTTTTCTCTGGCCAATGGGAGATTAGATCTGAGGGCCTTCTCTCACCATGTGCTATAGTAGCTAGGAACTCTATGCACTGCAGCAGGCTTTTATCTTCCTTCTGCTTGCAAGTGATAGCGAGTGCATGACTCTCCAATAGTAAACAACACATTGGGTAGCCTCACTCACTCTCCTCTATGGAAACACACATGACTACAAGAAACAATAGTAATCATGTTGAGCTGCATAGCAACACATGCACCAAGTGAGGTGCAGGTGGCTATGTGTGATTGCAGCAAGTTTCTTTTCCTTTTTTTGGTAGACAATTTTTGTTTCTTTGGGTGTAGTGTGAGTGCACAATAGGGGCAAGTGACATTGGGCCTCCTCTTCTCCCACCTACTGTGGTTTGTTGCTTTTACTAAAGATAGTAGGTAGATGGTGGATAGCAGGGATCTTCCTCTCTCTTTGTCCACAACAATAGAAACTATTGTAGTAGAGAGCAAGAGAAGTAGCATGTTCCCATAATAGGCTTGATCTCTTTCTCTCTCACTCTTTGGTGGTGTTCACAGTTTCCCTGCTCAGCAGTGGGTACCATAAACAATGATCAATTGATGAAATCAGCAAGGACAAAGGAAAGTTTATTCTTTTTTGTTACCTATTGTATTCTTAAATTTCAAGACAGTCACGAAATTTAAATTTTGATTTCTTTTTTGTTTAATTTATTTATTTTTCTTAAAATGTCACATAGCCCTCTCCAATTGAGACTATTCTCAAGTTTCTATACCTAAACAGGAGGCACCCTAGGCAATAGTCTCCTAAAAGAAGGTTTTCTTTCCTAGTGTTGATGCATCCAAATTTTATGCATCAAGAACTTTTTAGCGCTATAAGGAGGGTTGTTTTTCAACCTTTGTTTTTCATTTCTATTTCCAAAAATATCAATTTTCTACTCTTTTTCCCATTTCTATTTTGTTTCCATTTCTTAAAAATTTCATTTTCCCTGTTTCTGTTCTTAGTCATCTACATTACAGTTTCTCAATCTCTGTTCTTCCTATTTCAATTTCTTTAAACATTAAATTTCCTANCCCTAACCCTCACTTTGAAGAGAAGGATAGTGGCCCAAGCCAAGGAGGCAAAGCCTTTTCAACAAGCCAACATATCCTTGATAAGGTTCTTAAAGGAATCAAGGTCATGTAGTTCTATGGTAATGGTTATGATAGTATAGAACCGATGAGGTTCTCCACACTTTTTTGGCCCTCATTCTAGAGGAAAACATCCTTTGATCTAAAAAGACATGCTTTCGTACATCAAAGCCCTTTATATAAGAATGCAATAGACTTGATTTTAGAAAATTTTGACTACCTATGATCAATTTTACAATGGCTATTATGGACCATTACACTTAGGAAAATAATAACTATTAGAAATATGGGAAGAAACTGACAAGCTATAATTGCTACTTTCAATTTAAATTATTTTTCTCTAAATGAAATACTGGGTAAGAAATAAAATGACTTAATTTGTTTTCTAATGTGAATTTGTTTAGAGTCAATGGCCACTTAATAAAAGGTACATCACACCATGTCTAATATCAACATACCACAAATGGTCTTTATCTAATAGTTGAAACAGGTAGCTCAAAATTCCTATTGAAGAAGGAATGAATTGACTATGTAGTAGCATAGCATTGTTGATTAATACTAAATTTTCATGTAATGTTCTACATTCTACAATCTACCATATTAAACATAAATAGGATATCACATTTTAAAATTTAGTTAATTTATTATCTAATTTTCATAATGATATTTTGAAAACTATAACGTACTATAACGTTAATAAAATTTGAACTTCAGTTTTAATTTTAAGGGTAAGGATTTCGAATAAAAAATTATTATCTTGTTTAAAGATTAAGTCAAAAATGCATGTGCACACTTCCACCGCCAATGGCATAGATACATTTTAAAATGATAGTGGTTCTGACGTTTTCTTGTCTTATAACTTGAGCTTTAAAGACATTCATGGAAGCCTTCGCAAGCACATAATATCGGTTGCAAGTCCACTAACAGTTATGCCTTTTTTTCAGTCTTCATTAACGATTCCATTCTTCCAGGAAAGAACGTGACCAAATCATGGATCATTATATGGACAATGCACCGTGCATAAACAGTGTATACTTCATGCTTTTGAGTAAAAAGATTTCCAGTTAAGCCCGGCGTGAAAATAACAGAAAATATTTAATTTCTTCCAATTCCATGAAACCATGGAAGGAAATAATCACCACACAATAAAATACGTACATTTCCGTGTCAAAATCAAAACAGACGGAAAGAGGTCGATGGAAAAAGAAACAAAATCAACATTCAAGAAATTGCGGTGTCCAAATAGATTGGCAGAGGCTGAAAAGTGAAGACCTCTCCACCGAATGCCCCCTGTAATCGTCGATTGTCATTGAGAACGTGGAAATGTAAATACTCGGCATTGGCAGGAATTTTTTTTTTTAACGTGGAAGTCGGTTCTCACACAAATTTATAATTCCCATTGTCATTTCTTGGAATCTTCAGCCAACTGGACAAAGATTTGCATGGGCGACTTGAAAATGTTTACCAGAATTCCACTATTATCCTCGTTCACGTTTCAAGTTACACATCTTACTTTGTTATATTAGTCCTTCCTCTTTTAGAAGTGTATCATTCTTTTACGACTTCCTTTTCTCGCAAATCACGAAAAGCAAAGGGGAACACCAAAAATGGCTACTGCTTGGCTGTCTCGCTTTTCATCATCGCAATCGCATTCTGCTGGTGGGTTTGTTGCAGTCATGCAAACCCAATTTGCAACAAGAACAATTACACAGAGGGCACTCAGTTGGCTAAAAACATAGACACTTTGCTGGATACTCTGGTGAAGGCATCACAAGCTGCAGTATTCAAAACGTCGGTTGTTGGAGAGGGAAAGAATAAAGTCTACGGTGTATTCCAGTGCAGAGGAGACAGGACAGCAGCTGAGTGTTTCCATTGCTCCAGAAATGCGCTGAAAAGCATCCAACAGGAGTGTATCCACAGCATGTTGGAATAATGAAAGATCAAAGTGATCTTCAAAAACATGATGGAATGATAGAATAACTTCCATTTAGTATCATAGGTACAATTCTTTATATTATCATAAACATAAATATTTTCAGGTTTAGATATTTTGCAAGGATTTATTTGTTAAATCTCTGGTAGACATGTTTAAATTTTTGAAATAAACTATGAGTTTAAGAAGGGTTTTGAATATAGTTATTTTCTTGAATTTTAGCAATTTTCTTCTATTAGCTTCTTTGACATGTTTAGGATTTGTTACAATTGTAATCATTTATTTAATCTTTCTTATTTTATTTTGGATTCTATTCATGATTGTTGTTTGTTAAAAAGTTTATAGTATTAGCAATTCATAGATCCCAAAATGAATAAGACTGTAGTTGAGTTAGCGTGATTCTTATTTTGAAGTTATAGCGCATAGTGAGAACCATCTTAAAGTACTTATGTTGAGTGATCCTAAAGATGAGTCTATTTTTGCCCTCAATGCTCTTCATGAGATTAATTCTATCCTTTTATTTCACAACCTAGATAATTTAAAAACTAAGACTATGGAAAATTAGGTTCATTATTTTGTTTAGGAGTACCTCCAATTAAGGTCTTAAAATGTTTACAATGAGCATGGCACTATGAAAATATTTCATGACTTTATATTTGAACAACCAAATGATTTTTTCTTCTTGTTATTCATAAATGCTTTTCTACTATCCAAAATACACTACTCAAGTTAAAATATCATCTTGATTTGAACCTAGCTAGTCTATCTTTAGATCTAAATTTTCTTATGTCTTTCCTCATGATTCATGGTGCTTAGTTGGACCATATACAAAGTAGCTATCTTCAAGAAATTCAAGAAATATCTTCCCATATTTGTAACCTTTATTGTAACATGAGCCTAGTGCTAGAGCTCCTCAAAATTACAAGTCTCTTAATAGGAGATGTAACTTGTAATCTATGAGTGATTTATAGCATTTTTCATTGTAAAAGTGTGTTACACACTTAGTAATAACAATACTGAAAATTTGTTCTAGTTTATATTCTATATATTATTCAATTACCTATTTATGCTAGATAAAAAGAATCATTATCCAAAGTCATAGTGCTCATCCAACTAAGAGGGTTCCTGGGAAGCTTGGTAGATGAACAAAAGCCCAATCCTTCGAGTGGCTATGATTAGGCTCAAACTTAGGTTTCTCACTTGAGACACAAGCACCTTACCATCACTCTAAATGATGTTCCCTTATCTATTTATGCTACATAATATATATTATTTGTGCAGAAGCAAGAAATTTTCATTTTCCTATTTCACAATTTTTTGTCACCATAAAAATAATGTCACCATGTCTGATTTATTATTCTAATTTAAAATTGAACTCTATTGGTTCATTAGCTAACTATTAATTATATCCTATTTCACTATTTTGATAAGAAGTAAATGCTTTTTAATCTTCTTAATCCCCTATCAATTTAGTATAAATCAACATAATGATTTTACAATAAAGCTCTTGTACATGTGCTCTAATTTATTTTAATATAAGAGATCTCTATAAAAGAAATTTAATTGAGATAGAAATTTATAATTAAATTTTTTTAACTCTTATTTAGGTACATGATTCTCTTTGGATATCTCATAATACTTTTTTAATAACTTGTCAGAACTAGAGCTTTAACCTCTATACAGACTACCTTCAGATATTTCACAATGCCTTTCTAGTATTCTACTAAATTTCATTTAGGTTATTCATTTAGAGACATCAAGGTATATATTTTTGTTAAACACCTATTTAATTTATCCATGCAACAAATATTGGAAAGTAAATTTTACTTTTATTTTTTAATTAAGATAGTAAATAATAGGTACTAATCCTTCTATTAGCTAGATTTCCTAAACTTGGAGCTAATATGATTTTGTTAAAGGATTTTTCAAGCCACAACAATAATGATCAGTATTCACAAGTGAAATAAGAAAGATAAATCTTTTTCAAATTACTTTATTATTTCTTGATTATAATGTTAATTCTTATTACCATTAACTACGTACCTAGTTCCTTCCTCATATTTTATTTCTACTAATCTATTTACATTTAGCAATTACATATGGTCCTATCCATTTCTAAGTAAATTTATTTTTGTACTAATTAAATTTACGGTCAAATATTAAAACATGATCTTCTATAGAAAATTTTATTTTTCTAACTTTCTTACCATGGAAGATTTTAGTTTTGTCTTGTTACAACTCTTTTCTGAGAAACACATCTCTATGGAGTTTATTTATATTCTATAATCATCTTTTTAATCTTTCATCTAAATCTATATTAAGGGTTTGGGCTATCTTCAAAGATTTTATTTTAAATTTAATAGGTTAAAATGGGATTCTCCCATAAACTAATTCATACAATGTTTGAATTATGGTATGCTTCCATGTTATTCTATGTGCTCATACTACCTTTGATAGTTTTTCAACCTAATTATTTTCTTGGTATTAACTAATTTAGTTAGAATTCTAATAATTTTCCTATTTGAGACTTTTGTTTGCCTATTAGTTTCAAGATCATATGTTGTTCCCATTATATGTTCAATCCCATATTTGTTTAGTAAAGCTTGGAATACTTGCCCAATAAAATGTATTCCCTAATCATAAATCAAAATCTTAGGGGTATCATACCTACATATAATATTTTTTAGAAATATTTTTTCCATTATTTTTAATGCACAATTAGATACAACTTCAACCTCTATTCATTGAGTTAGGTAATCGGCTACTACTATAATATACTCCTTTCCTAAACTCTTTGGTTACTTGGTTCTAAAAAGTCAATTTCTAATAATTCAATGTATTCAATGACCTAGATCCATTATTGAGGCATTTTATAATAGTTCATTAATCCTCTGTCCATCTAGAAAGAATCATAGTGGTTTACATAGTTATGACATTTCATAAATAAACTAGGTCAATAATATCCTATGGTAAGAATTTTTATGGTAGTTCATTGTCCATCATAATGACCTTCCCATGAATTATCATACATTGCTTGTATTATTTCCTTTTAATCTAATTCAAGTATAAATTCTCTCAAAACATCAAATATATAATGTTTGAAAAACATTTGTTTATGTGCTAAGTAACATTCAACATTACATAGAAAATGTCATTGTTGTTTATAAGTTAAATCATTGGGAATAATTTGTTTTTATAGAAAGTATCATATAGGTGTATGCCATATCTAATTTAAAAGTTGAAATAACTTCTCATCTACAATTTTTTCTTTAATAGAATAGGAATCCTGTTTCTCTGCAAATTATAATATAGATAAATGATCAAAAACTACATTTTTGGTTTCCTTTTTCTTTACTATTTTTAAATAAAAATCTTGTAAAAGAATGATCCATCTTATGATCCTAGAGATCACATTATTTATATTCATTAAAAATCTAATGGCACTATGATCCATATGTATATATGTTTCATAGCCTAAGATTTAGTGCCTAAATTTTTCTATGACAAGGACAACTACTAGGGGTTGCTTCTCAATAATTGTATAATTACTTTGAGCTTTATTGAACTATTTACTACTGTAGACTATTGTAGAGGGTTTTCTTTCCTAATATGTTTAACCTAAAACTAATATTAAATGACTCTAAATATTAGTCCTAATGTGAAATAATTATATCAGTTTGATCCTTGTAAAATTGATGCTTCAAGTAATGCCCTTTATAATATTCTAAATGCTTACTTGTGTTTATTAGTCCATTCAAAAAGAAAATCGTTTTGTAATAATTCAACCGATGATACCACTATTTTGCTAAAGTTACCTATAAACCATCTGTAATATCCTACATGTTCTATGAAAGATCTAAGGTCTTTTCATTTACTAGACCTGAGCACTTACTCATTGCTTTACACTTTGGCCAAATTGATTTTAATTCCTTCTTTGGAGATCTGATGCCCTAAAACAATCTCTTCTTTGACTATGAGGAAAATTTATATTGGCTTAGTTTAAAATTATGTTCCTCACATCTCATGAGTATTTTTTCAAATTTGATCACAGCATCATCAAAGTTATGATCAAAAGTAGAAAAATCATGCATGAACACTTCTACAAATCTTCCTATCATATCTTAAAAAATCCTATAAGCCACTCTTTGAAAAGTTGTTGGAGTGTTACATAGTTTTAAAGGCATTATTTTATAATAAAATATCCTCAATTAACATGTAAAAGCTATTTTATGGTGTCCTTCTAGTACTATGGCTATTTGATTATATCCACTGTACTCATCTAAGAAATAGTAATATTTGGGTCTAGATATTCTATCCAAAATTTGATTAGCAAAAGATAAAGAGAAGTGATCTTTATGTGTAGCAAAGTTTAGCATTTTGTAGCCTACACACTCTCTATTTATTTCTCTTCTTGAGTACCACTATTAGTAGGCTCACCCATGTTGAATCTAAAATAGGATAAATAAATCCAACTTCTAATAGCTTTTATATTTTTTTTCTAATTACTTCTTGAATCATAGGATTTTGTCTCCTTTGTCTTTGCTCTAAAGGTTTTACTATGGAATTTGCATATATTTTGAGCTGGCAAATTTCTAGAAGAATTCCTTTTATATCTTTATGAGTCCATACAAAGCATTTTTATGGTTCTTCAATATTCTTCTTAACTTTTATTTCAGAGAGTGAATAAGAGTATAACTAATAATGACTAGTCTATTTTAATTAAGCTTTACATATTCTAAATTTTCAAGAAAATCTAGTAATTCTATAATTTCTTGATCTTCTATAATATTTAAAGCATTTAGTCCTATAGGATCCTCTTCTATTTCATCCAAACTTCCTAAAATCACTAGTATGTCCTCTATCTTTTCCAAGTTAGAAAAGATTTTAACTTGTTTCTTAAGTTCTTCTAGACTAATTTTCATAATTCTCATTCAAACATTAATAACTGAGTTGGTTGTTGCCATCCAGTCATATCTTAATATGATACCATGTGTTCTATCACCAAATTGAATTTTCATAACTACTAAATCAAAGAGATATTAGAATCCTTGGACTTCAATAGCTATATTTTCTAGGAGGTCTTATGGCTTTACAATGGATTTGTCTACCATGATTAATTTATTATGGTATAGAGTAGGGGACAGTTTCCCTAATTTCTCATATCCTTCATAAGTAATGATACTAATACTAGCTCCTAGGTTAACAACTATATCCACTTTGGATTACATCCATAGCAACATAATAGTATCTATCCTTCATAATAGTGATGACTGGTGGATCTTTCCTATAATACATTAGTATATAATGGGTGGGTGGTAGCATGTGTATAATAATACAAATACAAAGATACCAAACTACCATCATTCTCATATATCATATTTCCGTAAGTCATTTTTGATGTTCTGAGTTGTTCTAAGTCTATCTGTTTCACTTCTAATTCCTTTTTGAAACTTTATCATGCCACCCTTGTGGTTTGAATGATTAATGTTTTTGTATCCTAATCTAAACTATCATCATCTACATTTTCTCTAAATCACAGACCCTTGAAATCTATAAGAGAATAATGATTAGTAGGTTCTTTGATGAATTACCCATTTTCATCTCCCCATCTATTATTTTTATCTTTTCTAAATAACTTGATTCTTAGGACCATCCTATATACATTGAACTATTATTTTTGAAGAAATCTACTTGAAAGAAATTTTCTTGGTAGTGAAGCCAAATTGATGGGTCAAAATCAAGACAATAAATTAATTAGTAAAAGTATAACAATATTAATTATAATATAGAGGAGTGATTATTCCTAAATCGATCTAATCATTAAATATGAAAAATTAAGTTCAAATATAAATAGAACACTCCCTTGTTATCAACTCACTCTATAAGAATGAGTTAATATTTTGAGAAATTCCAAGTTAAATGACTTAATCTTAAGTTGTTATCTATTGTTACATAACCAAAATATAGCAAATAAGTTAAGAAAGCAAAAGATACAATTCTATTAATAGAACCAAAAAGTAAAATCATTTATTGCTAGAATGATTGAAAAAGTATCTCTATTACTAGAATACAAAAATAAACTTATCTTTTACAAGAATAAGTCCAATGACAAATACCAATTATTTTGAAATGTATTTATTCACTATGACAATATCAAGGTTTAACCCTTAAATAAAATTTATACAAATGTCACTAAATTGTTTGATCAGTTACAATAGTTTCAACTAAATTAGTTACATCCACAGTAGCAAGGCCATTACATAGGATTACAACATAAAATAAGATAAAATAAAATACTATGATGTACCCTCCATTGGTCACATGCTAGGATGGATAAAAGTCCATATCTTTCTCCTACATTAGTTAGCAAATGATTAATTAGTCTTAACCCTATATTAAGAATAAAGAGAACTTAAATAATAAAATAATATATAAGGAGGTCAAAATTCCTCCTTATCACATGTTATCAAAATTAGATCCCAAGTAGTGAATCTTCTTTTATATGCAGATGATGCTACCTTAATCTCTAATACCATGGAAGGTATGTAGAATTTGTCATAAATTTTAGAAAATTATTGTCGCTCATCTGGTCTAATATGGATAAAACCAAATTGATGATTTATTGTACAAGAAATAGCCATTATAACTTCCATTTTGGGGATACCAATATGAAAATAGTATAATTTTAAAAATATTTGGTTCTCATTTATATAGACAATTATAAGTAGGGGAAGTGCATCAAAGAAAGAATAGAAGAAGGCTTTCAGGTTTGTATGCTTTCAAAAACAAGTGTAAGGATTTAGGACTCTAGTCTTGGTAGGCTAACAACCAAAATTTTCAAACTATCATCTATCCTATTGTATTATATAGATGTTAGTGCTAAAATTTGGAAAGATATTGAAAGGTAAAGATGCAAATACCTAATATTATTATGTGAATGTGATTTAGTATCTTTAGAACTAGAAGCCTTGTGTCAACAAATTATATACACTCATAACTTACATATCTCAAGGTAAGAAAAATTCTCTAAAGTATTTTTTGAGGATTCATGAGACCATGGTTGGTATTTTTTAGGCAATGCAATGGTTGAGAAAATGGAATATTTCTTGAAAAGGAGTGCAATAAAATTGCAAGGATATTTGCTAGTTAGTTAAGAAAAAGCTTCCAATAGAATTATAGTGTAATGTAGAAGACAAGAAACAATTTTGTTTAGATCACATTATATGTAGAAGCTCACTATCTCTCAACATCTATTCCAATTAACTATCTAGACTACTATTAGCATGCTTTCCTTAAGTTTGTATCATTTTAGAATTAGAAGTGAAAGATGGATTCAACTCCCTCATAAAAGAACACCTATAGATTGTGCAGGTTAGAAGCCCTTAGGAATGAGTTGTATGTATTTCTTTTCTATATTATGACTACCCATTTTTCATAGCATTATAATATGGTAGCAAAACTTATATGATTTGTTTTTATTAACCCATTGGTGCTTAGTCAATTTGTAGAGTCTATCTTTAATTTTCATTAAAGTGTAATATCTATCCAATTGATCCTATGGGTCTTTGGATATAATAAAGCTTCATTTTCAGTTTAAATGCCTTTATCCCATCTATAATTATTCACATATTGAAGACCCAAGTATTTAAGATTTTATAATTTGTATATTTTGACCACCAAATTTAAGATTCTATAATTTGTATTTTTTGTTTTTCATATGATCATTTTGTTTTTCTCTACATTGACTTATAAACTAAAAAAATTAAAACATTGTTCTAAATTTACAGCATGTTAAACACATAATGTTGCTTATGAAAATAATTAAATATAAATTTGATTAAAAAGGGAATGTAACAGTGCTGAACCTATATAACATGGAATATAGAGTGTCATTTTCATTTCTGTCTCTCATTATGTATCGTTTGTTTTTATTTTATTCCACATTTTAAAAAAACAACTGACACATAGAAATCAAGAAAGGGAAACCTTTTGACAAACTACAACCACACAAAGTTTCCCACTTTCATTTACAATTACAATTACATATCATGCATGCATTGGGTGATCTCCCACTCCTGCCATTGATCCATGTTGCCTTTTCTCGGTGTTCATCAAGTTTCATTCAAACTTGTTACTCCTATCACTGTGATGAATGTCTGTCTGTCTGCAAGCTAAAATTTCTAAAATAACATATTTGAAATTGTTGATGCCAACATCACCCATGCTAACCACGGCCATGATTAATAATAGCATGTGTATTTATATCATCCAATAGATTCAAAAATTATAGACATAATAAAATTTTAAAACTATTGCTAGTTATAAACAAAATAAAAAAATGCAACCAATCCACCTTCTATCAACTCTATCAATATAAGTCTGATACCTCATTGAGACGTAGAGGTGGAGAACATGGCATCAAGGGCAGCAAAACGTGGTGGACGTAACCAATGGTGGACATAACTGGTGTAGATGGTGACATGCAGACGTTGGTGAGGTGGCGACGTGGGCATTTAACACTGGCGAGGAATGACTTATAAAAACAAGCACCTCTCTCTCTCGGGGGCAGATCTGGGAGCCTCCCCTTCTGGCAAGCAAATGGCATTTGCGAATGATTGATGATGCATAGTGCCATCAGCCGCAGCCAGCAGCAACTGTGAACAGTGGCTGCAGGTAGTGTGTCGACAACTATGGATGGCAGCAGGTGGCATGACAGCAGCAAAGGATAGCAAGGGCCTCTGTCCAGGTGGCGCATCGGCAACTGCAGGCAACGGTTAGCGGTCAACTGTAGGCAACAACAGCGGCGGTGTGGGTCAGCAACGACAAAGGTCCGCATGGTGCCAGCAGCCCAACCGCAGTGTATGCCAATAGTTAATTGTGACAGCATCAAAGGCAACAAATAATAAAGCTTCATTTTCAGTTTCAATGCCTTTATCCCATCTATAATTATTCACATATTGAAGACCCAAGGTTATCATACTCAGATTCAAATTGATGCGAGGGTCACTGAAGTTTTCCATTTCAAACAGCAATGAAAGAATAAGAATCTGCCTTATCCCATCTATAATTATTCACATATTGAAGACCCAAGGTTATCACACTCAGATTCAAATTGATGTGACGGTCACTGAAGTTTTCGANTCACACTCAGATTCAAATTGATGTGACGGTCACTGAAGTTTTCGATTCCAAACAGCAATGAAAGAATAAGAATCCTCTCAATTTCTGTTACTTTGCAGCGCAGACCATATTTTCTCATAATGGTAAAAAACCAAAATGGAAGCGCCATCGGTAAAGACATTTCTTGCGAAAGAGCAGAGGAAGTTCTGTACGGGTTATGTTGACACATAGAAATCATGAAAGGGAAACCTTTTGACGAACTGCACCCACACAAAGTTTCCAACTTTCAATTACAATTACAATTACATATCATCCATGCATTGGGTCATCTCCCATTCCTGCCATCGATCCATGTTGCCTCTCTCCCACGACAGCAGCAAGCACGTGACAGAGGATAGCAGGGCCTCTCTTCTCTCTGTCCAGGTGGCAACAGCATCGGCAACTGCAGGTAACGGTTAGCGGTCAACTGTAGGCAACAACAGCGGCGGTTTGGGTCAGCAACGACAAAGGTGCGCATGGTGCAAGCAGCCCAACCGCAGTGTATGTCAATAGTTAATTGTGACAGCATCAAAGGCAACACATGTCAAAAATCAGCAACGGCAGCCTTAGCTCAGCCAAAGCCACCAAAAGTTGTTCAATTTGTGCTCGTCTCCAAGCTTTTAAAATTTTTGTAACTGGCTTATGTTTCTTTTAAAAACTCTACTTGCTCTTTATGTAACCTATTCCATGTTTTTCTTCCCACACTTCATTAATGCAGGAGTACCCTTGTTAACATTTTTTAAAAAAGTTATTTCCCTATTAAAATTGTTTAGATTGCTATTTTCAGTTACATACTAAAATCATTTAATTTGCTAGCATCTTAAACATCATGTTTTATTAAATACAACATTGCCCTTCTGAGATTATTCTCAGGTTTCCATACCCATATGAGAGGTGCATTAGGCAATAGTCTCCCTAAATGAGTGTTGATGTATCCAAAATTTATGCATGAACACCTTTTTGATGCTAGAAGAAGGACCATTTTTTAACCTTTGTTTTTCATTTTCTGAAATATCAATTTTACTTGTCATTTTTCTTATTTTTGAAAAGTTTTTGTTTTTATTTTCTAAAAATTTCATTTTCCCATTCTCAATCATCTATCTATTTTACAATTTCTGAATCTCCATTTTTCTTATTTTAGTTGGAACTTTTAATTTCCTATTTTGGTTTTCCTTCTTAGTCACCCAAAACCTTTATTGTCCTCTTGCCTTGGTGATAGTTATTATTTATTTTCCAGAATCCTAAACCTTATTTTTGGTGGTCCTCACCTTAATCCTAACTTTGGTAAGGTGGTTTTATTTAATTTTTCAATTTCAAATGTACTTTTCTGAAAATTCTACATTTGTTGTTTTTCTTTTAAGGTTATATATAGTAATTTTAGTATTTCTTCAAAAAAATTTAAAAAATAATATTTAAATACTTTTCTATCTTATTTAATTTTATAGTTTCCTAGCAGTTATATTTCAAGTCTTTCATTTTATGAGTGAGATCCCTCATAGAACATCTCAACAAAGAGCTTTTACTTTTGCCCCTAGTCAACCAGCTACTCATCATTTCACTTTACGAAAATAACGAGCTTTGCAGTTGCCAAATTTTATCCCTCAAAGAACTTAGACAAAGATGACAACCAATCAACCCCTAGCTCCCTTGGTGAGCAACCTCTTTAACTTCGTCAACTATCATGATATTTTAAAACAAATTCAAAACATAAATTTGATCTTCGATCCCACAATGCCTATTAGTGATGCCTGCCAACATGTACAATGTTTTGAAACCTTATTAGGCATCTATAACATTGTTCAAAATGACATAGCATGTAGAACCTTTGTGACAACTTTCAAGAGTAAAGTCACCCAATGATTTTTTATGCTTCCTAATACCTCTATCAACTAATGGCAAGAATTTAAAAATAAGTTTTTGCTTCAATTCGATAAGTTCATTAGCCTTGCATAACATTAAGCAATTTCACAAACTTAAGGAAAATACCTAGGGAAAATGTTTGTTACTACAACTTAAGATTCCTCTATCAATTTAGTTATGTGCCAAGTGAGATGCATCCACAACCTAGTGGCATCCTCAATTTTTACTTGTTCACCATTGACCCATTCTTTACCTATCCCATTAAATTTGATCCCAACAGAACAAAAATACAAGGAGCGATGGCTAAAGTCATTGAGTTAGGACAAATTACCCTCATGAATAGCATTCAAACCCAATTTGGAATGATGAGAAGAACTCTACTCAACAAGAATCCAAAGACAAACATAAGACTTATGATCTAGTTGAGGATTTGAAAAAAGTGAAAGCAAACATTTTAATGTATGATCTTCTACATTTCGATGAAATGAAAGATGCGATTCAAAAGATAGTTCATACACCTGAAACCAATAAAGAAAAATCTCCAACAACCGAAAGGCAAGTTCATTCTGTGGAAAGTGTTAATGTTTTATCAATACAAAATGCAAGTAATTCCATGTCAAAGAAGAAAGAGAAACCTCCTTTCCTAACAACTTTGATTATTTTGGAAAAGAATGGTCATAATTTTTTAATAGATTTTTGAGCAACCATTAGTGTCATGCCACTTTAGGTATGTAAAACATTAGGAACACAAACGCTACCATAAGCAAGAAGTATGATACAACTTAATGGGTCTAATGTACCTGTAGTAAGATCATTAAAGGGAGTAAAAGTATAACTTAAACAATACCCTAATTTTACATGCTATATAGATATTTTAGTAGTTGATATGTCATCCACTTACAATGTGCTTTTATCTAGGACTTTTGGAGCCAAGTTTAGGGGCTTCTTTAGTCAAACTTCTTAGAATTATTAATTTCTATTAAAGGAAAATTCAAATATATGGTCATACTAAGAGAGCCTTTCTATAAACAAGTACTAACAACTTTTGATCAACAAAATCAATCTTTGGAAAATCAAAATACTAATCTTTATATTGGAGTTATTGAAATTGGGCTTGGTGAACATGCTATAAATGACCACGAGAGTGAAATTTTAGAAATAAATCCTTTTGCTTCCAGTGAATGTGAAGAAATCTATAAAGATACCTTACCTTGTCATCAACCTAATGACAAAACATTCCTTTTGAGTGATCCGCCACCATTAGGAGAGGAAAAACATATAAATGAGATCCTAACCATTAGAACATTAGAAAGTGTGCCAGATTTTGATGATATATCCATTGAACATATTCCTAGAAAAGAAAATTTTGTTTCTAATTCATTAGCTCGAATGGCCACTACTTTAGATGCCCCTTTTAGACACAATACTTGGGATTCTGAAAGAATTATTGAAAAGGTTAACTCCTATTCTATTCCAAATGATATCTTTTCTTTCCAAGTTTTGATGATGATGATCATATTCCTAAATTTTTATTTTCCAAGGGTGAACTTAGTGAATAATATGTTAAAGTTTCTCAAATTAATAAAGAAGCTATGTCAAAGGATATCATATTTTTCAAATTTAGTCCTCATTAGAGAATAAACAAGTGAATTACAATTATGTATCAATTTTTTGTAATCTTAATTATCAACAAATTGTTAAAAGATGGTTTAACAAGAAATATATTTGTAAAGTTTTTAAAATAGGAGATCCAGTCCTAAAAAGAGATAGGGCTCAAATAGGTCCTCAAAGTAGGTTTTCTCCTATGTGGTCAAGTCCATTCCAAGTTACAAATGTCATTGGTCCTAGTATTTACAGAATTTCTGACTTGCAAAGATATAAGTTACATAGGAATTTTAATGCATTTCATCTAAAGCATTTCTACTCAAGTGCCTCATGTGAACACTTGGTAGATCCTTAGTTGCAAGTTTTCTTCCACTTCACCATGCATTTCATTTTTCTGTCATCTCTATCTTAGCATATTGGTTTTGGTTTGATTTGTGCTTTGCATATAATTCTAGTAATAATTATGATTATTTGAGTTACTAGTCATTAGTTTTTCATAACAACATTGGAAAATAATGCAAGTATAATGCGTTATATGATATATCCTATTACTATTATATGAAATCTCCTTTATATGATACATTTCAATAATGTTATGATTCTTCTCAGTCTATCTCAAGGTTTTAGTTTTATTAGTTATGTTGGATTATGGAGGATGGGATTTATGCTACCTTATTATGTAATCATCATGATCATGTCAGTGTAGGATATGTGAAGTTGGAGAATGCTTAGTTGCAATCACTAGGTGACCTTGGAAAATGCCTTTTTCTCACTCATAAGCCCTAGCCCTTAAGTGTGACTGTCTATGGCTATCCTCTGAATAATAGAGTGAAGTGTGTTCATCTTCACTTGAGAACCCTTAGCCACCTAGGAGACCTACTATGATGCCATTAAGATTGTAACTAAAAGAAACATGCACAAGGGTTGAACTGCACCATGGACAAAGTTCTGAAAGGACCATGTTGTTTGCAGTGTAGCTAATTGGTCAAACTCATGTTTGAATTCCTACCTTAAGAATAAAGTACATCATGAGCAAGTTTCCTCACAGAGAGAGAGAGAAGAGGAAGAATGAGGACAATGTTCATTGGTATTGTAATAAGTTCTTAAATCATGTGGTTTGGTAGCAATCCTCATCCTAGCCTTCATTCTCCTTTTGAACCTATTTTTCCAAGATTCCAAGAAAAAAAAGGGAGAAAAGCAAATAATCTCATTTCATCCATTCCCTTTCTAAATGTCAAAAAAAAAAAAAAAGTCCTAGGAAAAAATATGAAAGTTGTGGCTAGCTATGATCTAAGGTAAGTGTTGATGCCAACATTGCCCATGCTAGGCATGAGGCCATGATTAATAGTTTTTGATTCCATAACATAAAAAGAAAAGATCCTATGGGTTTTCTCACCATACAAATCATCTATGGTGGTGTTATAGATAAAGCAAAGTAAGCTTAACAATTACAATTCTTTCAATTTTAACACTCCCTTAAAAAATATTTTTAACTATTAAATTCATGCCTTAACAAATCATATACCTATCAATATTGGTTTATCAAAATAGAAAGTACTAGATGCATAACTGACATGGATATGCATAACATACATACATGGGCATGCATAGTGGTCCAATCAGCAAAAATTTCAAAGTGATGAAATTTGGAAAAAATAAAATTTGGATATATTATTGTACATGCATACCACTATTTTATGTTGTTACCCATGGGAGTGGTTGTTGTTACCAATAAGAGAGGCTTTTGATCACACTACTTACCCAAAACAAAGTTCATAAGACTATTGTTCCATGCCTTTTGTAATGTTTTTTTTTGTTGGCCGATTCTACATTTCCTAACATAAGCAAATGTTTTCTCTTTGTAGCTAAACATCCAACCTTCTCTTCTACTACTTATGAGTCATGAATTTTTTGGCTATGATATCATAGTCATGATATCCTAGCAGCTACGATATTGCATCTGCGATATCATTGTCACCACGCAATATCACGTACATGATATCACATCCACGATATCGCATCCGTGATATCACGACCTACCTTAATTTCTATAAATAAGAGGTGGCTTTCCTTGTTCTAGGAGTTAGTTCTTAGTTCCTTACCTAAACTCTTGTAGTTATTCCTTCTTAGAGTTAGAAGTATTTCCTAGTGTATGCCCACAGTGTGGTGATTATAATTATACAGCATCCTTGTTCGAGTGTGACGTACTTGGACACATACATGACTGGTAATAAAGATCGAGATTACTTCATCATTGCAGCATTCACTTAGTTTAATTAATTAGTTATTAAATTATTTTTTACTGCTTTATTAGTTAAAATCTCTCACCCTCAACTCCTGTTAATTACGGAATGAGTACGACTTGATTACGAGCATTTAAGTGTGACTAGTTGGTAACCCAGTAGTGTACCTAGGATCTGTGCTTGGTAACCCTAGTAGTAGTTGTGCATAAAGTCCAAGATGTGTACAGATGATCAAGGAACGGATGCTCATCGTACTTAGGCTAGCTAGATTCTCTCTCACCCTTTCTCTCTTAGCTTAGTTAATCTTATTTACCATCATACCTAGGAGTAGCATTAGCATAGGACCACATCATACACCTCACTTTGGACTAAACCATATGTGACAAAGCTAATACTAGTCCAGGTGGGAAGATAGCAAACTGCAACCTAAGGATAACTTTCTAGATACCACAACTAGCTCATTTGTAGAGTTTAATCAGATCATGCATGAAACACTCATATTCGTATGGTTGAGTGTAGGGGTACCTTGCCACTCATCATTGGCACCATGTCGGGGATGGTGCTAGTTATCTAGATTAGTTATATCATACAAGGTCATTGTATAAGAATTAATGATATATCTTTTAGAAAGAAATAATTATAAAAATTCACATACAAATTCACACATAGCTTCACAATCATGCCTCTCCTACAAGACTACGATAATGTCATATCTAGTGAGGAAATTCATTGGATAACCAACGAATTATATGACAATGAAGATTGGAGTATGCAACCCAAGGTGCGGATTTCTTATAAATGTAAACAAAGGCAACATCATCCCAACACATGAAAGCATAACTTACAAGATGACGATGAACCCCTACTAGCCACTACCAGCCTAACACAAATACAAGAGACTATTCGAATCTCCTGTAGGCATCATAAAGAGAGCTGCCTACCCATGCTTGATTTAAACAACTTT
>MNCI01005559.1:93367-111840 GCA_015680685.1 Gnetum montanum | reverse complement strand
TTTAAACCTACTTGAACCCAGAGTGTTCAACTTAGTCGTGGGGGAGGGACACACGCTGAATAGTGCATAACTTTTTTGGAATTTTTCATTACCCAAAGGACATTATCAAGGGTAATTAGTTATAATATTAAGGATAATTGTGCTGAAAATAATTTCATCCCCTTAGGTACATCGGGAAAATAAAATTGGAAACCACATAAGTAAAAAGGACTCACTATTATAATCTTTCAGGAGACATCACATGGAGATAAAATAAAATTAATTAAGGCAAGTAGTAAGGTATAACTTAACTTTAGAAACAACCTTACTAACGCTTGGCCTCGTATGATTGCAGATGGCCCTAAAACGTGAACAACATGAAGGTCTTGCTCAAGGTGGAAGCAAATGACCTAGGAGAGGCAAAGAACAAGTCCTTGTCGAACAACATGCAGAGTAGGAGGAACAATCATTTAGCATTCATCAAGAAGACCCTACTACTATACAGTCTAGGCAGGTAGAAGGAGGAGCTACTATAGTGCTTGAACAGGGACAACATCTCAGATTGCCCCAGGATTATGTTCAAGCTATCCACAAAAGGTCCACATTCACTGCGGTAATTGTGGGATTAAATTTTGAATCTTTCATAGAGTTTGCTCCTGATGCTGTAGGGACCACCTCAAAGGGTCTTCCTTATGGCCTATCCTCTCTAAAAACGGTGCCTGGTACTTAGGGGACACGTACCAATTTTGGCACAATAAAGAAGAAGGAACCATGGCTAACAATTGTGGTGTGATTGTTGATTTCTTTTTTCAAGCCATTTTGGAAGTATTAAACCTTCTGAATATAGGGCCAAAGGTTGCTTAGAACTGGCTGGACACTTTTAGAATCGAGCAACTTAATAAACTATTGACAGAGAATAAAAGGGTGGCGGAAGAAAAAGAGAAGGCTGACTAGGATGTCTCTGTGGCACAAGCGTAAACTTACATGCATGCCAAGGCACTCAACGCCTTACAAGAGGAGAAACTCCAGTCCATACTTCAACGCCATCAAATCCCAAGACTTGGAGCACAAGAAAAGGGAAAGACACTGATGGAGGAGCCACCGCTACTAGGAACTACATGAGTTCCATCCAATTTTGTAATCATAGGATTTTCTTTTATGTTGTGTCTCAATTTTGTTCTAACTCTATGCTGTGGCATGAATCCATTCTAGTTAGTCAATAATCCCATACCTATCCACTGTGTAATCAATGGAGCTTGTTCTTACTTTAACTTGAAGATGAGTTTTCATTTAGTCATGGGGGTATGATGAGTCATGAATTTGCTAGCTGTGATATCGCTGCCATGATATCGCAACAATCGCAATAACTCATCCACAATATCATTGCCACCACTTGATATTGCGTATGTGATATCATGACCTACCTCAATTTCTATAAATAATAGGTGACTTTCCTTGTTCTAGGAGTTAGTTCTTAGTTCCTTATCAAAAATCTTGTAGTTTTTCCTTCTTAGAGTTAGAATTATTTCCCAGTGTATGCCCATAGTGTGGTGACTATAATTGTATGACATCCTTATTCAAGTGTGACGTACTTGGACACGTACATGACTGACAATAAAGATCGAGATTACTTCATCATTGCAACATTCACTTAGTTTAATTAATTAATTATTTAATTTTTATTTACTTCTTTCTTAGTTAATATCTCTCACCTTAAACTCCTATTAATTGTGGAATGAATACGACTTGATTACGAGCATTTAAGTGTGACTACTTGGTAACCTAGTAGTGTACCTAGGATCTACGCTTGGTAACCCCCGTGGTAGTAATGCACAAAGTCCAAGATGTGTACAGATGATCAAGGAATGGATGCTCATCGCACTTAGGCTAGCTAGATTATTTCTCATCCTTTCTCTCTTAGCTTAGTTAATCTTACTTACCATCATACCCAAGAGTAGCGTTAGCATAGGACCACATCATACACCTCACTCTAGACTAAAACATACCTAACAAAGCTAATACTAGTCCAGGTGGGAAGACAACAAATTACAACCTATGGATAACTATCTAGATACCACAACTAGCCCATCTGCGGAGTTCAACCAGATCATGCGTGAAACGCTTGTATTCGTATGGTCGAGCGTAGGGGTACCTTGCCACTCATCAACTACTATTACCATTACTACTACTATTGCTTGCAACCATTGCTATTGCAGACCTGACTAACTATAGTTGTTGATATCTCCATCTTACTACTACTACACCTCCCCTAGTCTTAACAAGCTACAAATCTAGTACATTAATTTAGTATAATGGTAGGACGTGGTGGGCATAACCTGTAGTGGAGACTAGGCACTTAAACAGATGTGACGTGGGAATTTAAGCCTACATTGTAACTACAATATGTAGCAACTATAAAGGGATAGCCATAAATTGGCAACCAAGGAACATTGGGGTCTAGTATCTCTTCTCTCCAAAAGTGTACATGATAGATATAATGACATGTATGCTAGGAAACAGAGGCTACAAATGATGTGTTTGTAGCATGCAAAGTAGACAACCACAACATCTCTCTTCCTCTTCTTCTTTCCAATTGATGGCAAGTGATCAATGTGGTGCAAATGGTATTGACTCTGAGCTACATGTGGCATTAGCAATCACGATTGTGGGAGAGGTCATGCGCAATGCAAGCACCATCACCAAGGATGAGCTAGAGTAAATAAGCACCTGCATTGACAAGTGACGTCTGTGTGGTGGCACACATTCTATAGTGACAACAACAATACATGGAAAACGATCACTAATAGGGTGATGTTAACTATCTGCTATGATAGTAGTAGTGGGCAAGATAGTGGATCTAGTCCCAAATAGCATGTCTATGTTGCAAGTGCTATGTGGTAGTAATAGCACTAATTGCAGTAGCAAAGGATAAGGGATGGTAGCGCATTCCCGCAATGAGATCAACCTTTCACTTTTTCTCCCAAAGCTATAGGTGCATGATGGTAGAACAATGAACGTCCTTTCTCCTCCCTCCCTTTTACATGTGACAATAGTGATAGATCTAAATAGTACCCTACACCAGATGGCAACAATGTATGGAAAGTCTCTCTCTCAGTAGTAGCGGTCGAGGTTTTCTGACCCAACAATGGGCACTATTAACAACAATAGACAAGTGGCAATAGCAAGGGACTAAGGAAAAATTTAGATTCACTAGTTATTGTATTTTCATTAAGTCTTGCAATTCAAGACTATTGTTCAATTCAAATTCCCCAATTTGCTAGTTTGATTTACTATTTTAAAACATCACATAGCTCTCTCCAACTAGGACTATTCACGAGTTTCTATACCCATACAAGAGGTGTCCTAGGAAATAGTCTCCTCAAACACATTTTTCCTCAATGTTGGTGAATCCAAAACTTATGCATCAAGGAGGGCCATTACTCCACCCTTTATTTTCCTATATTTTTTTTCTTGTCATTTATTCTTGTTCCTGACTCATTTCTTGAACCAATTTCAACACTTTTGTTTTTTGCTAAAATCTTTGTTTTTAGCCTTGGTTTTTAAAAAATCTTTTCCATTATTTTCTAATAATTTTTAAGCCCTTTTATTTTCCAATCCAAAAGTTTATTTCCTAGAATTTTCATTACCTAAGCCTCATTACCTATCTTTAATCCTATTTTCAAATTTCTAAACCCCCATTTTCCCAATCCCATTTTTAGATTTGTGTTTTGGTGGTCCTTACCTAAGTCCTAACTTTGGTGAGTTGGTTTTCATTAAAAATTTAGTTTAAAATTTACTTTTCTAAAATTTTGCATTTCACTATTTTTCCTTTTAAATTTTATAAATATTACAATTTCATGCATTTATTTATTTTTATAGAAAAAATTTATAACATATTTTAGTATTTTTTGTCAAAGATATAATGTTATTTATTTCTTTTTTACTCCATGTTATAGCTTTATTTTTTGATTCTTGTTTTATGAGCAAACCCTCCTAGCAAGAATCATTTACCTCTACCCCTAATCAACTAGCTACCTGTCACTTTACATTAAGGAAATAATGAGCTTCACATTTCCCAAGTTCTATCCCTAGGAGAACTTAGACTAGGATGGCATCCAATCAACCCCTATCTCCCTTGGTAAGCAACCACTTTAACTTTTTCAATTATCATGACATTCCAAAGTCACTCCAAAATATTAACTTTTTCTACAATCCCACAATCCCTACTAACAATGTCCACCAACATATACAATGTTTCAAAACCTTACCAAAGATCCATAACATTGTATAAAATGACATGGCATGCAAGGTATTTGTGATAAATTTTAGGAGTAAAGCCACCCAATGGTTTTTTATGGTTCCCAATACCTCCATTGGCTCATGGAAAAAATTTAAAAGTAAGTTCTTGCCCCAATTTGATAAGTTCACTAGCTTGACCATTGCATCAAGAAATTTCAAAAGATTGAGGAAAATACTTAAGGAAAATTTTCAAGATTACAACCTAAGATTCCTTCACTAGCTTGCCTATGTGCCAAGTGAGATGCACCCATAACTTGGTGGCATTCTCAATTTTTACTTGTTCATCATTGGCCTATTCTTTACCTATGCCATCAAATTTGATTCCAACATAACATAAATACAAGGAATGATTGCTAAAGCCATCGAGTTAGAACAAATTATCCTCATGAATAGCATTCAAACACAATTTGGGATGATGAGTGTTAGTAACCCTATGTAATCTAGTCCTCTACCTTTACAAACTTTCCCAATGAATAATACTTTATCTTAGATTCCTTCCCACTTTTAACTAACTCAACCTTCAAAAAATTATTTTCAAAGTTCAACATCTTCTTCATTTCTACCATCTAACACTAGTTTGAATGATGAACAATCAAATGCCTTAATTTAATTCATCATAAATTCAAAGGGGATATCTAATCCTATTGAACCCCCAACTCAAACTCAAAATCAAATGACCTAGATATTAACTTCACTACAAAAATTTTCAAATGAAGTAGTTGAATTAAATCAAAATAACAACGATCCTACACAAGTGAAAAAGCCAAGTACATCAATCAATGATGATTATTGTCATCTTCATAACACTAGGAAACACTCTGAAAAGATTAGTTCTCAATTTTAGCACTATATGGTGACAATGCCTAGAGCCAACAAAATGAAAAAATCCATGTTATGATCCTTAATGTACCTCATGAAATAGAAAATGAGGTTTCCTCATTAGAGCAAGTTATGGTAAGTGACCCAAACCCACATAACACTCGCTACTAGAGACTTAGTGATATTATGAACAACACACAACAACAAACTAGAAATGATCGTTATACTCCTCTAGATTGAAGATATCCTAGTCAAAACAACCAAATTGGGCCATCCCAAGTAAACACCCCACAATGACTAAACCCCCTTTCTGTACTTAGAAGAACTCCACCTCAACAAGAAGCCAAAGATAAACATAAGACTTATAATCTAGTTGAGGATTTGAAGAAAATTAAAGTTAACATTTCAATGTACGATCTTCTACAATTTAAAAAAATGAAAGATGTGATCCAAGAGATAATTCATAGAATGAAAACTAATAAAGGAAGATCTCCAACCCTCAAAAGGCAAGTTTACTTTGCAGAAAGTCTTAACACATTATCAGTACAAAATGCAAAAAATTCCATGATGAGAAAGAAAAAGCAACCTCCTTTCCTAAAAGCTTTGACTATTTTAAGAAAGAACATTCATAATTGTTTAATGGATTTTGATGTAACTGTTAGTGTCATACCACTCGAGGTATGTAGAATCTTAGGAGCATGGATGCTAGTACAAACAAGAAGTATGATACAACTCGATGGGTCTGTCGTACCTATAGTAGGGTAATTAAAAGGAGTGAAAGTACAACTTAAATAATACCCTACATTTATATGTTATATGAATATCTTAGTAGTTGATATGTCATCCACTTATGGTGTGCTCTTATCTAGGACTTTTGAAGCCAAGTTTGGGGGCTTCTTTAGGTCATATTTCTTAGAACTACTAATCCCTATCAAAGGAGAATCTAAATACATGGTCATACCAAGAGAGCCTTTCTATAAACATGTAGTTACAAGCTTCGATTAGCAAAATCAATCTTTGGAAAATAAAAACACTAACCTTTATATTGAAGTTATTGATGTTGAGTATGGCAAACATGTTATAAATGACCATGTGACTGAAATTACAAAAATAAATCCTTTTCCTCATACAGATTCCATCCAACCCTATCAAAATTCTAGAAAATATGAAGAAATCTATGAAGATACTTTGCCTCATCATCAACATAATGGAAAGGAATTTCTTCTAGATGACCTACCACCTTTAAGAAAGGACAAAGATCTAAATGAGATCCTAACCATCAAAACATTAGAAGGTGTGCTAAATTTTGACAATGAATCCATTGAACATGTTCCTAGAGAAGCTACATCTGATAACTTACAAAGACCTTGACCTATTATACCTAAGATTGAAACTTATATGAAAATAAATCTTGATGAACTTCTTGGATATAAAATTATTCATCTTATGAAACACTCAAATTTAGTGCCTAATAGAAAACAAATAAGAAAATTATGATCATGTCTTGATTTTTGTAATCTTAATGATAGAAAAATTATTAAATGATGGCTTGATAAGAAACATATAGGTAAAATCTTTAAAATAGGAGATCTAGTATTAAAAAGAGATAGAGCATTTGGTCAAACTAGTCCTCAAACTAATTTTTCTCCTATGTGGTCAGGTCCATTCCAAATTACAAATATCATTGGCCCCAATGTGTACAAAATTACTAATGTGCAAGGACATAAATTACATAGGAGCTTTAATGCATTTTATTTGAAGCATTTCTACTCATGTGTCGCACTTGGATACTTGGTAGATGCTTAGTTGCATGTTTTCTTTCCCCTTGTCATGCATTTCATTTATATATAGTTGCATTTGCATATTTTCTTTACATTTCATCATCTCTTTCTTAGCATATTAGCTTTGTGCTTTTCATATGATTTTGATAATCATTATGATCATTTGAGTTACTGGACGATGGGTCATTATAACACAATTGGAAAATAATGTAAGTATAATTTTTTATATAATATATCTTATTACTATTACATAAAATATCCTTTATATTATAGATTTCAATAATGCTATAAATCTTCCCAGTCTTTTTCAAGGTTTTAGTTTTATTTTTATGTTGGATTATGGGGGATGACATTTATGCTAACTTATCATGTTATCATCATGATCATGGAAGTGTAGGATAGATGATGTTGAAGAATGATTAGCCAAAATCACTAGGTAACCATGGAAAATGTCATTTTTCCTTTCATAAGCCTCAACCCTCAAGTGTAATGATCCAAGTATACCTTATGTACCATAGGGTAAAGTGTTTTTACCTCCACTTGTGAACCCTTAGCCACCCAAGAGACCTGCTATGATGCCATCAGATTGTAATTATAGGCAAATACATGAGGCTTGAACTGCACCATGAGAAAAAATTTGAAAGGACTATGTTCTATGGCAATGTAGCTAATTAGCCAAACTTGTATTAGGATTTCTACCTTAAGAATGAAGTACATCATGAGCAAAGTTTTCTCAAAAAAAGAAAAAAAAGGAAATAAGGATCATATTCATTGGCAATGTAATAAATTCTTAAGTGTGATGGGGTCCAACAACAATTATCACCCTAACCTCCCTTTTTCCAACAACAATGGCCTTTCTCCTCCCTTCCTTTTCCACATGATGGTGGAAGTAGCTCTAGAAAATACCTTGCATGGGATAGAAGCAACATGCGGTAGGTCTCCCTCTCAGCAGTAGCAATCGAGGATTTCTTGCCTAGTAGTGAGCACCATTGGCAACAACGGACCAACAATAATAACAAGGGACTATGGAAAATTTTAAATTCACTAGTTACTATATTTTCATTAAGACTTGCAAGACTATTGTTTAATTCAAATTCCCCCGATTTTCTAGTTTGATTTACTATTTTAAAACATCACATATCCTTCTCTAGCTAAGACTATTCCCAAGTTTTTATATCCATATAGGAGGTGCCCTAGGCAATAGTCTTCTCAAATAAGTTTTTCCTAGGTGTTGATGTGCCCAACATTTATGCATCAACAATAAGCTTATCCTCTTCATTAAGTTAGTCTAAGTCTTGTGCTCAAAGTGGCCCACATACTTTTTACTTTTACCTTGTGAGAAGATTGGAATGTGATCTTAATTATATATTTTAATTATATGTATATATATGTATCTATGTAGTTGAAGTTATGATTTATAAAGAGTATATGTTTTGATCTTGATTAAATAAGATGGTGTGGTAAAGGTGGCCCACATCTAGTTCTCTCTTGATTATATAGTTATTTTAATCATTTTTAGATTAGTATCATTTGATTTCAATTTTAATTTGTTCGTGTTTTATGATCTTTTCAATATTCTGTCTTTTGCATCTTCTTTTAATATTTCTATGGTTTTGCAATTCCTTGCACTTGCATGCAATTTCTAGTTTGGGGGCTAAGTGTTGATGCCAACATCACCCATGCTAGGCACAGGGCCATGATTAACAATAGTATATACATTTATATTGTCCAATAGATTCAAAAAATTATAGGCGTAATAAAATTTTAAAACCAATTACTAATTATAAAAAAATAAAAAAGCAACCAATCTACCTTCTATCAATCCTATCAATATAAGTTTGATATCTCATTGAGATGTAGAGGTGGAGAACACGATATCAGGGGTAGTAGAATGTGATGGATGTAACTAATAGTGGTGGATATAATTGGTGGAAGTGGCAATGTGTAGACGTTGGTGAGGAGGTGATGTGGGCACTTAACACTGGCAAGGAACAACCTATAAAAGTAGGCACCTCTTTCTTTGGAGGGGGTAGATCTAGGAGCCTCCCCTTTTCCCTATAGGCAAAGGACATCTGTGAATGGTTGACAACATGTGGTGTGATCAACAACGGTTAGCAGCTATGAGTGCCCAACACGTCAGTTTAGTAATGGTGGCAAGTGGGATGTGTTGACTATGAACAATAGCTACAAACAATGCATCTGCAACTATGGATGGTGGTAGGTGGTGCATGTTAACATCGATGATAGTAGTAGGCATGTGGCAGGTATGCCAACTGATGGAGGATAGTAGGGGCCTCTCCCTCTCTCTCTAGGTGGCAACAACAAGCTTACAATGGTTGTAGGTAGCACGTTAGCAACTATAGCCAAAGGTGCATAGTCAACTATAGGTAGTAATAGTAGTAGTGCACATGGTGCTAGTAGCCCAACAGTAGCATGCATCTATAATCAGTGGCGCAAGCACAAACAATGATGTGATGTTCGAGGTAGTGCACATCAGCAACTGACGATGACAACCTTAGCTTAGCCAGAGCCACTAAAAGTTGTTTAATTTGTGCTTGTTAGTCATTGTTTCATTTCGTCACTTTTAAAATTTCTATAACTGAACTATGGTCTCTATTGCATAGGGCTTGTGTTTCTTTTAAAAACTCTGCTTGTTCTTTGTATAAGTTATTCCATGCTTTTCTCCCCACGTTTCAATAATGTAGTACCTTTGTTAACATTTTAAAACAAACAATTATTTTCCTATTAAATTTTTTTGGGCTACTATTTTCTGTTACATATTAAAATCATTTGATTTACTGGCATCTTGAACGTCACGTTTATTAAACACCACATTGCCCTTTCAGCTTAGACTATTCTTGGGTTCTCGTAGCTATACAGGAGGCACCCTAGACAATAGTCTCCCTAAACAAGGTTTTCCAACTGTTGATGTGTCCAAAATTTACACATCAATAAAAATTAGAGCCATGTGAATACCATTTTGCTAGCAATTCACATCTTCATGAGAAAACACAAATCATTTTTATTCTCTTAAACTTAGATTAAATGATTAAAATTTTGGGAACATACTTCATTTGGATTGGGAAGTAACTTAGAAAATACTCCATTTAAGTTGGGAAGTAACTTGAAAAAACTCAATGATTCGAATGATGGCCCAAAAAGCTATTAGCATATACTAAAAAATAAATATAATTTAAAAAAAAAACATAAGGACATGAAGAAGTTGGAACCTAAATTTAAAAAGTTGCAATAAATCTATGACATAGATGGATGATGCTTGAACCCAAAAAAAATTCCAAGTCTGCAATATAGAGACAATCACAAAAGAAGGCCATGAAACCCAAAAAAATATAGTAGATCTTTAATAATCAAAATTCTAAGATACAACATTTCCATGAATGCAAATATAAATATATTTTTAGCAACTTGTTAAAATGTGCAACCCCATAATGAATTGTTCCTTCTATTTATCCATAGATTGTGGTATGCTTTCATGTTTAGGATTTCAGGGTTCTAAGTTCTTAGGGTTCAAAGTTCAGGTTTAGGATTCCAAGTTCTTAGGGTATAGGGTTTATGTTTCTATTTTGGTTGTTTTTCCAACTTAATTTTCCTTTTTTCTTTGACGTTTTGTAAAAACCATTTAGACAAGGTGGATCAAAATTGACCTTATTTTGGAGGGTTACATGCAAGAAATGGAGAAAATTTGGGAAAGTTTGCTTGGCGACTCAAGGAGGCTCGAAGTCACATTCAAAGTTGGCATCGACGAGTAATCACAATTTAAAAAATCACTCATGCATTTTGCAATGTACATATAAGGTAAACTATTTTTGTTGAAAGACATGATCCTGCCATCAACCAAGACAATTAAACATAAATAAAATGATTACTTATGCTAAAATATTAAACAATAAAAATTAATATTATTTTTTAAAGTTACATTTTTAAAGTAATTCCAACATGCAAGCTATCTCAAGATGATGTTATATTTGGCCTTTTGGGCACAACTTCTACTAATTTTAAATTTCTATGGAAAGTCATTAGGCTTATTACTCTTTATTACATTTGGAAGTGTAGATATAATGTTCTCTTTCAAAGATTGATTATTCTAATAAATGTCATCTAACAATGTAGGAAAAATTGTAGATATTCTGACTATAGTCTTTGTACGAGGTTCTCTCTGCCTTTTATCGAGTGTTATCAGCCTCATCCAAATTTTTGCCACTCTCTCTTGTAACAAGCAGGCTGGTTGGTGGTTGGTCATCCCCATATTAGGTTTCTCCCTTTTGTGAATAGTTATTTATGAGGATGTTTCCTAGAGTTTCATCCCCAGTGTTCTTAGTTTTCCATATTTCTGTCTTCGTGACTTAATGTGGTTTATGTATTTGACACTCCTTTTCTTATTAAAACTTCTTTTTGGGATCCGAGACACACCCCTCCTTTTATTATTATACTTTTGGATACATAATTTATATGGAACTTTCTTACAACTTAAGTGAGTCAATCACTGGAGTCCTCTTATTGTAGAATCTCATATATAGGATTCTAATTGTCAAAATATGCTAACACATAATTAAAATTTATCTTTTTTAAAGAATTAATTATTTTTTATACTTTTATTGAGAAGAAACTTTTAATTACATCTTTAATACTATGTCATCTTTATTTATCTTAGAAAAAGAGTTTTGTCATGGTAATTTAAGTTACACATGCAATTTTACTGGTTAACATTGAGTTATAACTTGAAGTATGCCATGTTTCAATTATTCAAAGGTTGTAAACACCCCGAAAAAGAGGCAAATTCCGACCATGCTCCAATATGCGTTTAGGAATGAGACTAAGGTGGAAATTTCGCAACAATTAAAATGGTTCCACATGGAATTGAACAAAATCAAGTGCGGACGCGCTGTCTATTGGTCAACGCGGTGTTGGAGAACTTGTTTCCCAGCTTGCTATCGAAGGAGACAGATCATCTCCGCACATTGCTTCTCTGTCAACGTTGCAACAAGGGATGGACTCCAGCGATTCCGTCGGCGAATTGTGACCCCGGCAAATCCACAGTTGGAGCAAATTTGCGACTTGTGTCATTGAAGGCCTCTGATCTGGATCCGATGCAACGCATGTACAGGCCAACAAAGCAACCTGCGTAGCCATTGTTTGAATCTCAAAATCCCTCTGCATTTCCATTTCTGCCAAGAGGATATGAGGATCCATCAGATCCTTGAGCGCAAGGTAACCTCCGTTGAGATACTTAGATTTTGCAAAAGCCACCAAGTTGACTTGCTCAGGACTTCGACTCAAATCTACAGCTTTTAGACCCGACACAATCTCCAACAGAACCACGCCGAAACTGTAAACATCGGATTTATGTGTGAGCTGAAAGCATTCAAAATAATGAGGATCAAGGTACCCCGGAGTCCCCTGTGGAGCCGTGGTCAGATGGCTAACCTCAGTGCCAATGGCCCTGCAAATGCCGAAGTCGGCAAGTTTCGCATCCATGTGACCATCTAGTAATATGTTAGATGATTTCACATCCCTGTGCAGGAGAGCCGGATTCATGGAGTGCAGAAATGCCAATGCTTCTGCAGTTTGAAGAGCGATCCTCATTCTAATATGCCACCTCAGTTTCATCTCTAGTCTTTTCGAGCCATACAAATGATCCGCCAAAGTACCGCTGCAGATGTACTCAAACACCAGAAGGAAATATTCATGACGACACGAGGCATGTGGGTCACTGCAGCCGTAAAGTCTTACAATATTGGGATGCTGGATTTGGCAGAAGATTGTGGCCTCATTTAGAAATCCATCCATGGCAGCAGCTGTGCTGTGTTTCCGGTGAAGTCGTTTCACGGCAACATTTCTCCGATCTCGGAGTGTTCCTTTATACACTGCACCAAAACCTCCGCTGCCAATCTTGTTTTTGTCCGAAAAATTATCGGTGGCGAGGCTTAGTTCTTTTTGAGAAAACACCGGGAGATGTGAAAGAGATTTTAACTTTGAGAGCAGCGGTTCCTTTCGTTGTTGATGTTGCCTATGACGATGCCTCCGTATTAAAACCAATAATGCTAGGGTTATCATCAATGCCGCAGCTGCTCCTACCTCTGGAAATGTATTATGTCAAGGCAAAACCCATCAGATGCACTAAATACTGTTCCCACAGTTAGATCTATGCTTCATAAGTTTCGGAATGGCATGAAGATACAATGGTCCATCGTGAAAAACTGAGAATAGCCGTAAATATTTTTAAGAAATTAAAAATACCGCTATAAGTAAACTCTCATTGTATATTCTTAAGAAAATTGAGTTTAGAAAGAAATTTCTTCAGAAATAGCTGTCATTTTTTATATACAGTGATACATGTATGTTCTAAGTTCCAAATATGAAGAAAAGGCAGACCTATGTTAAAGTAAAGGTTCGTAAAAAACTAAAAATGCAATTCGGAATCTGAAACGCACTGTTCGCAAAAGTTTAAAGGCAATCGATGAAGCATAACAATAAACGGATAAAAGAAAATGAGTAAGATCGTATTGAAGAACATGGCATCCAGAAAGAAAATGGAATTTCCCTATTTTTAAAAGTTCCCCTGTAAATACTAAGTAGTTTAAAATGAAAGTATGATACCCGTAACTTCATAGACATGAAGACGGTAATTCTTTTAAAATGAAATCCACAATTCCACATTTTCAAGGCTGCCAATTATTTGCTAAAATGAAGAATAGAATAAGTTACGTAATCTGCTCTCTACCTCGAATAATACGGTTCTTTAAGGAATTTGATTTCCCTACACTCCACGGTGACGGTGACGGTTCTGCTGAGGACGGTGATGAGACACATGAAAAGATAAAGCCAACGTCTGAAGCATTGTAACCACATTGTCCGCCCTTGTACCGGTGGCATTCATAGCATTTGGCTTCTCTGTCAGGCTGGATGGTCCAAGTTAACGCAAAACCGTGGTTTCTCCATAAGTCCAGAAAGTTTGTTGGGCTGCCAGAGCTGTTGAAAAGCAGGTGATCTTTCCAATGGACCCAAACCGAGAATTCATCTTGGCAACCAGGGAGTGATTCATTCTCAAACGATACAAACCACGTACTACATAATTTGATTAATTTCGTATACCGCTGACTGATGTTGGACAGGCTCAAAGGACAGGAGGCAATCCGCATTTCCTGAAACCCGGCAGCGGCCGTGGCAGTGAGAGAGAAGGATGATCCAGAACTGAAATTTGAGGAACTCAGCTTTGAAAGGCCTTCACACGTATTTAAGGATTCTAAGCTAACCTCTATAAAATGTTCTACAGGGAAATTCATAAAACGAACATAGAGATTCAAGCCACTGTAAATTAAATAAGGATTAGCATCGCAACCATAAATCTGAAAGTCGGGATCTCCGCAGCCCTCGTTCCCTATGCCAAACGGGTACCCCACATTCAGATTACCGCACACCCCGTTGCAACCTTCGCACACGAGAGAAGCAAAAACACAGAGAAGCAAACATACAAGTAACGGAGGTTGGAAGGCAGGCATGGCAAAAGAAGTCCAATACCCAATACCCATTACCCCCAGCAGAGCAGAGAAGAGAAGAGCAGATGACAGAAGATTGGATCGGTGACAGCAGGGCAGGTTCACGATGAAAAGGCATGGCAAAAGAAGTAGGGCAGAGAAGAGAAGAGCGGATGAAAGAAGATTGGATTGGTGACAGCAGCCACGATTAGAAGGCCAGCACGCGAGAAACGGGCCAAGAAAAGAGATGACGGGGAAATTTTTTATTTTTCAATGTTATTTTGCAACTTTTGCTAGTATTATTGTTTCCTTACCTTTTAAAGAAATTACAAATAAGCAAACATTTAACTTGGAAGAAAAAGAAAAAAAATTATACAACTAAGACCAAGCTTATTTTAGTATCACAAAGAAGATGCTGATTCTTTGATGGGTTAAAATTTCTTTTAAATTTCAAATAAAAGAGCTTTTTGATAAATAATGAATGAATGCAAGAATCAATTTGTAGGGAAAACATGGGGAAGTTGGAATTTCTTCATCTATCTAGTTTTCTTTATGTAAAAAGATTGATGTACACAACCCAAATTTGTTATCAAGCCTTGCTAAAGTCAAAATCTCATCCTCTAATTCTTGCCCTCTTCTTTTTGTTTCTTTGATCAATTTAGATCTCTTTAAGTTGAAGAAGGGGACCTAAACTATGAGTTGTATCTTAATAAATAGTTTTTCTCTAGCTTACGAGTAATTTAGCTATCCCAGCACAAAGACTTGTTAGAAGAAGTTTACCAATTGGAAGTCTCTACAGGCAAGATTGTATAACTAGTAGTCCATCTTGCAAATAACATCCGAAACTCTATTCAAAGCCAAGTGGTCCTTACTTAATTTGTCTTTTGTTGTATTGGTAGTGTCTATGGTTTTAAAGGTTGTTTCTAAGTATTATTGGCTATTACAAAACTTTGATAAGGATTGATACTTTCTTTTTATTGACATTATCATTTTGTTGTCTACTACTTTAATATATTTTATTTGTTATTAAGTATTGAAGTTTCTTACCATATTGTTTACGTCACATCTTACTTTATTTTCACTTTGCTTATATCTATGAAATGTTTACTTTTGTGTATTAATCATAACAAAGTCATAATGTTAAAAGTTAAACATCATGATGTCCTCACTAGTTGAGACTATTCTTGGGCTTTCATGCCCATATTGAAAATGCCTTAGACAATAGTCTCTTAAAACAAGTTTTTGAAGGGCATTGTTGTGTGACCAAAATCTATGCATTGACACTCTTCCTTTGGCACTAGAAGGATGATGAGTAGTGAGGTACCCCCTACGCTGAACCATACAAATCACAAGCATTCATTTACAATCCAATCAAATTTTATGGATGAGACTAGTTGTGGCATTTAGAATGTTATGCTTTAATAGTAGTTCATTGTCTTACCACTTGGACTAGTGGTAGCTTTGTCATGTATAGTTTAGTACAAAGTAAGCCATATGATTCTTGATGTTGTTTCGGCCTTAGGCTACTTCTAATGAAAATAAAGAAATCAATTATTTAACTAATTAGCAACATAAAGTAAAGCCTAAACTAGCCTACAGGTGATGAGTGTTTGTGCCCAGCTTCCCGTACACATCTTGGACCCATGTATCCATTATTGGGATTACCAGGCACTATGCTATTGAGCAAACCAAGCAATAACACTATTGAGATTATCAAGCAAATATGTGTTTATGACTGAAATTAGTCACGCTCATTCCACCAATTCATTAACATGCATGGAAACATAAATATTAACTAAGTACATGAAATGTAAATTGCATGGAAAATAAATTTAATCTAAGTCAAAGTGCTGCAATGAATAAGAATAAATCTCGATCTTATTATCATTCATGGAATGTGTCTAGGTACAATGCCATTTGAATAAGACATCATACAACTGACTCAGATCCACACTACAGGCACTCATTGACTATTTTCTAAGACTACAAAATAAAAGTACAAGAGTTTGGCTACTCTATTGACCAAAGAATGCCAATACATGATGGGAGCACACGTATTTATAGGTCAAAACAGATACTATGTTGATGGGGCTTCATCAATGTATCATTGCATGTGTTGACAAGGCCTCATCAATGCATCATTTGTGTTGATAGGGCTTCATCAACAGGGTTGCATCAATAGGGCCTCATTGATATGGTTGTGTCAACATGCCTGCTTTGAAGTAGCTACATCAAAAAGGCTACATCGACACAACCAACTAATGCTTCATTATACCCCCAAAACTAAATAAAAATTCATCCTTAAGTTAACAAGATAGGATTGAGCTTTCTTTAGAAAAAATTGGGAAAGATGGGATTATTGACTAATGTTAACTATTGACTGAATTTGAGTGCTACATTATAAAATTTTATTTGAGTAGATGCATTACAAAACGACAAAAGATTGGATAGACATTAAAGATTAGAACATTTGTAAAGGTCTTCAAAAATCCACTAAAGATTAAAAAACCATCAAATTTGGGTCATCATGTCTTGACTGAAAATTTGTCTAAGTGTTAAAACTAAGCAAATTTTTCTAAGTGTTGAGACTACGCTTCCCACTATTGGGACTACACTTCAGAGCATAGTCAATGTAGTTAACACAAATAATCTAGATTTGCAAGATTTTTCTGTGTCAATAGCAGCTGCAAATTTTTATAAATGTTGAGACTATGCTCCCTAATCCACTCTAGAGCGTAGTTAGCACACAAATGACTAGTTTTGCAAATTTTTTTAAGTGTTAAGTAGATGGCTAGAAAGCATGGTTGGGATGGAAAAAACACTTTGGCAAATTCTTCTAAGTGCTAGGACTACACTCCCTACTACACTTCAGATTGTAGTTAGTGTAGTCTACATGAAAACACCAATTTTTGTAAGAATTTCCCCAATGCTAGGGCTACGCTCTCACTACCAGGACTATGCTGTAAAGTGTAGTCAATACTTAAGCTCATTTTTTGCAAAATTTGTCTAACTGTTAGGACTACACTCTAGAGTGTAGTCAGTGTTATGTAGAACTACCCTTAGAAGCCTTTAGAACTCAACACTAGCCTTCATCTCAGCTCTAACACTTCTCTAGCAAGCAAGATTAGTAAGTTTTATCTCTTTTTGCATTCACCATTTGTCCCAAAATTGTACCTATGCTCGACATCACTCGAGAGAGTGAACAGTGTAGTCCTAGAGCATAGTCTCCAAAATTGCATTGCTTTTATGTACATTGTAGTCTATTCAGCACTTGCACATGTAGTTTGGTAGCATAGTCATAGTCTGACAGTCTCACAAGGTCCATTGGAGCATACTAGTGGAACACCATTTACTTCAGTGGAAGCGTAGTTAGATGTAGTGTAGTTCCAACTACCCCTCTTCCATGTGATGCCTGATCCACGATTCACAGCAATCCTAACCCTATAAATACCCCAACACTCTACATTTTAGGGGTTGGCAAATTTGAACATTGGCATTCCTAACAATCTTTTCATTCAAGCATACTTAGCACTTTGGTAACTTCGAGCTAGTACTTAGTACTGTTGCACATTGCCTAGCACACTACAAATCACTGTAGCACACAGGATACCATGGCAGCTGATGGTACGTGATATTCCATGAGGCACGATATTGCATACGCGATATTGCGGCCATCGCGATATCACATCCCTCACGATATCGCGTTGTCCCTTGCGATATTGCATATGCGATATCGTGGCCCGCTACCATATCTATAAATAAGAGACAGCACTCCCCTTATTCCTCATCCTAGGCTTAAAGTAGGGAAACTCTGGTAGATTGATCACCCCAGAGATAGATTATTTTCCATGTGCCCATAGTAAGAGTCCCCAAGTGAACGGATCTTTATTTGAGCAGCTTTATACTTGAACGCAAGTTGTGTACGACAATAAAGAAGAGCTTTGTGGATAAACCTTGTAGTACATGGAATAGGTTTATTACATGTTATTTCTTACCTATTATTTATTACCTGCAGTAGCACAGTATGAGTACGATTTGATTAAGGGAATTTAGGAATGTGTACGGTTAGTCAAGGAATCGATTACTCATCGCGATTACT
>MNCI01005559.1:75220-93296 GCA_015680685.1 Gnetum montanum | reverse complement strand
AGTTGCATAGTTCAAGGTGTGTACTGTAAGTGGGAACGGATGCTGATGCTAGANACCACTTCGAGCACGTGCATTATGTGTGGTAATCCTGGTAACGATTAGCATTTGGTAGTCACAGTTGCATAGTTCAAGGTGTGTACTGTAAGTGGGAACGGATGCTGATGCTAGGGACTTAGTGCATTAGTTAGAGTTAGTTTTAGTTTCTCAACCCTTTCCTCGTAGTGCAGAAGACATAAACAGAAAAGACCAAAAAAATCATATACCTCAAACTTGCTTAACCATACACCATGACACATACAAGTAAGTCTAGGAAGACAACGATTAATTAACCCCAAGTGTTCCAAGCGGCATGTAGGCATTTAGTCTACGGAGTTCGACTAGATCATGCGTGAATGAATAAGAATAAATTGGTTGAGTGTAGGGATACCCGCCACTCATCATTGGCACCGTTGCCTGGGACTAAGTGTTTGTACGCCAAATAGAACATAAGGAAATCATTCAAATCGTTGGGATCCTTAACGAACCTTTGAGTTAATTAATTAATTAAGAATTTATATAATGGTGAAATAGCACACTGATAAAAATGACTTCTTCTCACAAATCTAATTCACCACCTAGGACTAACACTAGAGATAGTCGGCAGCATACAACACATAACCACAATCAGCCAAGTCCTACATAGTACAAGATAACATATACTCATCCTGATGAGTATATTCCTGATTATACTTTTATCCTCCATCAAGACGAAAAGTTGCACTGGAGAGATTTGTTTGGTAACATAGTTTTACCTCTAGATCGATCTGTCCCGAACATGCTCTTCCATGCCTTAGCACAGATTGGCATGTAAGAACTATTTGTTGAATAGGTTGCTGGAGAGTTTGACATGAGGGATTATCATCCCATAGCTTTTCAATATATGAGGGACTTAAGGTAGGAGAGTCAACATACACTATTGAAGGACAAGGTCCCACACGTCCTTAGTGAAATAGGAGACAAGGAACCCCTTATAACAGGTTCCATTGCAATGGATGTTCCCCCTCCTAACGATGGTGAGGAGGTAAGGCATCAGAACCTTTGCCCAACGATCCATACTAGTGGTTTTGATCCCCGTGAATGCCTACTATTCATAGAAGGAACAACCACTCATGCTAAGGACGAGCACTTAGATCGTTGTAACAATCAGGGCCGAAGCAGCTGAAGAGAAGATAAGAAACATCACCATGGTGATGGATCCCCTTCTTCTTCTCCTTCATCTCACCACTCACCCTCTCCTTCCACATATGGGCATAGCCATCATGAACATAATGGTGAGGGTAAAGGTAAGGAAGATGAGAGACCTCGACAGGAAGGTCGAGAGATAGGATGAGGGTAGGGACATAGGGAGAGTAGGGAACCAAGAAGACATCATAGGCGTCATGAGAGAGATGATCATGATGAGCCCCTACTCACAACCCGAAGTATGCTTGACATTACAAAGGCTATTAAGATTCCAACAAGGCACTTAAAATATAGTTGGATCAAGCATTTGGACATAAATAATATCCCATGTTTTGAAGGGGGATACAACGTTGATCCACAATATCATTTACAGGCATTCCACGATGCATGTGCCTTGCAAAATATAGATAATGAGTGGCAGAAGCTTAAGTTGTTCCCAAGGAGACTCATTGAAGAAGTAGAGAGTTGGTATTGGTCCTTAGAACCGGAAACCATTAGGAGGTGGAGTACGATGCTTGAACTTTTCAACAATAAATATTAGATGTACTCCAGAGTGTCCAATTTGTGTAAGTAGATCCAAGACTAGAAACAAGGTGCTTATGAACCCTTGGATGATGCCATGGCCTACTACTATACATTGTTACATCGTTGCCCGGGCCATGGGTACACTCAGCAGGATCAACTTTGCCACATCGTTGATGGGCTAAGGCACAAAATGAGGAAAACCCTTGGGACTTATGCCCAAGGGAAACTATCACAACTTAGAGCCCATGAAGTACATAGCTTGTTGGAACAAGTAGCGTAAGAAAAGGGTGAACTACGTAAGAGGGAAAGTGCAGAAGAATACAACTGCGACCCCTTCCTTGGAAAGAAGGGAGTGAAATTCTGTAATGAGGAGGATGAGTCACCACTCGAAGAGTTGGTGAACTGAAAAACCTTGCCAATCCAGAAATTAACAACTGAAGTATCGGCCAAGGTGGACCAAATGTGGGATTCCTTAGAATTAAGAATTGAAACGGTCTTCAAAATTGTAGAAGAGTCTAAGGAAGAATGAAGTAGTGAAAAAGGTAAAACAAAGTGGAAGAATTCAAGCCCTTCACATAACAAGGGTAAGGGAAAATTTCCTATCTCTGATGAGGCTATGGACTCTAACACAGACGATGATGGTGGATGCGAGGTTTGCTACTATGACCATCCTAAGGGATGTTGCCTAGTTATCTCACATTTTCAGGAGTCTGGGGTGTATGCGCTAAATCCAAGACTCAACCAATGACAAACACCCCGAATGTTACCTTATCCACAAGGTAGCCCAAGGCAGTTCCACCAACCACTAATGTATTATCCAAGTGGAACTCCATCACAGCCCATTGGACAACATCAGTAGTGGCAATACCCACAGTCATGGGGGATGCCACTGCCAACACAAAAGTACCCTTACCGGCAGCCTGATCCTTATGGTTATTATGTGCAGTATTCGCTTTCTCCAGGTGACTCTATGGGTCACACTATTCCTCGATGTCACTACCAAGTTCAAGAGTACTTCAGGAGGACTCCTTCTCCTCTAGGAGACATCTCACACTTATCCCATCCTCCAACTCCATCAACACCTCTTCCACCTGTAGTTCCCATACAACCTGTTCCAACAATGCAAGGGGAACTACCTACTCAATCGTAGCAATGTCACACCACGAGAGCTGTAAATATTCAGCCTGTAAATATTCAACTGGGTGCTGGTTCTATCAACTGTATAAAGAAAGTGCCCTTCTTCAGAACTAGAAGCCCTAAGAAACTCTCGCAACAACAAATGGTTGAGTAGGTGTACATGCCTCCAACAATTAACACTTCAGAGTACCCTTCATTCAAAAAGAACTGTACACATATGGTTATGTTGACACATACCGTAACTGATTGGATCAAGGTAGGCCACCTTCCTAGGAAACTATCTAACCTTGGGAGCCCCTTAATTTATTTGCAAATCACCTGGAATACACCACATTAGGCTCTTCTTGACTCAAGTTCTGGAGTCAATTTAATATCACGAAAAATGTATCAAGCCTGGAACCTCCCCCAACTAAAGAAGAGTAACATCCAACTGGAGCTAGCTAACCAATCCATCATCATTCCCATAGGATTGGTGGAGGACATCATCACCACTATGTGTGGGTGGTCATACCCAGCCAATTTCCTAGTGATTGAGGTTAACAATGAAGGGGGCTTTCCAATTATAATGGGAAGGCCATGGCTAAGTATAGTAGATGCATACCTAGGGATCTGCGATCTTTCCTTACAAATCTCTAAGATAAATATTTACAAAAATATCAAGAAGAAGAAAGTTCCATGCATCACATACAGTGATTCATTGGGTGATGACATGGAGAAAATGTCTCCATGTAATAGGTGTGTCCTTGAGACTTTGAAACAAAAATGCCTGTATGTAGCAACTACACAACCAGTAGTAGACACCCCGTGGTTGACAGCTACTCGAAAGAGCAAACAAATATACATGGAACAAACTGAGGAGACAACTCATGCTAACAACGAAAGCATAGACACCTTAGGATATGAACATCGCCAAGTTTCACCCCTCAACCTAAAAACATCAATGAGAAGAAGTTGGGAACTTCTACAAAATTCAAATAGACGTTCATTATTTTGGATCTCTCCCTTACAACTCAGTTATGGGGGAGATGGCCACCTATGCTAACCAGTGGAGGCCCTCAGTTCTTTTTAAGTTTTTATTTTACACATTTTTTTAACAACTTTTTGTTTTACACGTTTTTGTTTAACAAGTTTTTGTTTTACACATTTTTGTTTAACAAGTTTTTGTTTTACATGTTTTTGTTTTGAAAATTTCTTTAACTTTTCTTATTTTTGTTTTACAATGTCTTTATACTTTTCNCTCAAGGTTTGAAAAGGGTGTGACTTCAAGGGAACTTGATGCATTTGTGTTGGCCATTCTCTTAGGTGCTTAGATGTTTTCTTCTTGAGTTTTTTTGGCTATTTTGATGTTACCCAATTCTTGGAAGTTGAGATAATAAAAATAAGAAGTCTTTGCATGGTGTGGTTCTCACGCACAAAAACACAAAACACGAAAAAAAGTAAGAATTCAAAGCACACCCCTTAGAAGGAATAAATTTGGGCTACAAGCACTGGTTATGAAACCAAAAGTGTTCCCTCTAACTAAGGCCCTTCTTGCTTCCCATTCTCTCCTTTGTTTTGTCGAAATAGTGGTGGCTTTTGGAGATGCATTCTTGTTATTGGCCAAGTGTATTGATGCGAAGTCACTGTATGTGGTTGGTTTGAGGCCGGAGTTGGAATGAGATTTGCCAAGTCACATTAATCATGAAACACACAAGGGGTTGTACACCACCTTGTTCTTGGGATTCCATTCCATCCTCTTCTCTCCACCCTTCTCTCCACTGTTCACCTCATTGCTGGTTGTATCATTAGTGTATATTTTGGTAGATGCATTGTTTTCTTTTTGGTAAATTCTCATGGTTAAGACTTTAACTCTTGTTCCACAGGACATTCGCAGAGCCTACAGACTCTTTGAATGTGGGTTTTTCAGGGCATTAAGGGCATGAGCCTGCTTTGGGGAGGACCCACTAACATTCCTATTTGGTACATCAGTTAACTTCTTTTCCTTAACATTTTGCAATTAATTTTCTTTTGTTCACTTCCATCTTGACATCCACTTAATCGATGTTTTAGTTGTCCCTTTTTATCTATATTTCTTATTCCTTCATTTCTCCATTCTAATGCTACCAGAGGTTCGTGATTAGTCATGGGGATATGGGGCCTAATTTTTTCACTTTTCTCCTAGCCCCGAATTTTTTCGATTTTCTTCCTAACCCCTACACCTTCAGTAGTCATCATTTATATATTCCCAGATACGTATCAGCCATACCACAACCTAGCCAATGGACTTACACCGAAGCAAGGTATTATCCACATTGAGATTTATTTACCCTTGCTAATATACGATTGTGTTATGTGTGCAGATGGTGATCATGCAATAATGAACTGGATCTGGAAGGAGCACTTGGAATGGCGCAGTGCTGAAAGTAGCTATGCAAGGAGCAAGATTGATGATGCGCTTATGAATGGACAATGAAAGGTGTAATCTAGGCATTGGCAACAACAAGACTTCTTCTCTCTTCTTCTCTTCTCTTCTTTCTTCTCTTTTTTCTCTCAACTGCCAAATGAGGCTTGATGTCAATGTAATAAGGTGTTCACCCTTGTTGTCATGAACACTAGTTTTGTCAAGTCTTGTAATAATGATCTGTTCACATGTCATCCCATTAGTTCCATTCCCTCAATAATCCCATACCTACCTAATATTATTGTAATGAACTCAAGGATGAGTTTTCATTTAGTCATGGGGGTATGATGGGACGCAATATCACGCCATCCCCTGCGATATCGTGTATGCGATATCACGGTCAGCTACCATATCTATAAATAAGAGGCGTCACTCCCCTTATTCCTCATCTTAGGCTTAAAGTAGGGAAACTCTGGCAGATTGATCACCCCAGAGATAGATTATTTTCCATGTGCCCGCAGTAGGAGTCCCCAAGTGAACAAATCTTTATTTGAGCATNGTGCCCGCAATAGGAGTCCCCAAGTGAACAAATCTTTATTTGAGCATCTTTGTACCTAAACACAAGTTGTGTATGGAAATAAAGAAGAGCTTTGTGGATAAACCTTGTAGTACATGGAATAGGTTTATTACATGTTATTTATTACCTGCAATAGCGTGGTATGAGTACGACTTGATTACGAGCATTTACGAATGTGTACGATTAGTCAAGGAATTGGTTACTCATTGCGATTAGTCTCTCTCACCCTTATCTCCTAGAACATAGGATAAGTACAACTTGGTTACGAGCATTCAAGGATGTGTACAGTTAGCCAAGGAATGGATGCTTATCACATTTAGGTTAATTAAGTGCCTTAGTACGACCACTTTGAGCACGTGCATTACATGTGGTGATCCCAGTAATGATTAGCATTTGGTAGCCACAGTTGCATAGTTCAGGGTGTGTATGGTAAGTGGGAATAGATGTTGACGCTAGGGACTTAGTGCATTAGTTAGAGCTAGTTTTAGTTTCACAACCCTTTCCTCATAGTGCAGAAGACATAAACAGAAAAGACCAAAAAAATCATATACCTCAGACTTGCTTAACCATACATCGTGACACATACAAGTAAGTCTAGGAAGACAACAATTAATTAACCCCAAGTGTTCCAAGCGGCGTCTACGCATTTAGTCTACTAAGTTTGACCGGATCATGCGTGTGACACTTGTATTCGTATGGTTGAGTGTAGGGATACCCACCACTCATCAGCAGCCAACCTAGGAAGCACAAACACTACAAAAAAATATCTTTTTTCATGGCCAAACACCCTAAGACTATGACTACACTACCTATTGTGCCTATTTGTACACCCTTCGGCTTTGCCAAAAAGATCTGATTTGTTGAATGTTGAATGTTCGCTTTTGAAATACTATTATGTAATAATTTTTTTAGTACATCATCCCACCCCCATCTTGCCTATAACGAATGGAGCCCGCTCTAATTTTAATGAGTGGGAGTTTCTAATTTTAGAAGTTGGGACCCTATTTATACATGTACTCGCATGCTCATTCCCTCACCTTTGCAACTTCGGCTGCCTAGCCACATTGCCTAAACACACTGATGAGGAGTGCAAGTCCCAAAAAACGTTTTGTGTCTCAACAGACATTGTGCAATGCTTTGAGCTTTCTATTACTTTCTGTCTAATAGTTTTCCTATTTTACAATTTCTTCAGTATTTCTTTCAGCCTCCCCGTTCTTTTCCTTGACGCCCAAGATCACTTCAAAAAATTTAAGCTCTAAAGAATTTTCTCTCTATCTCGTTGCCTTGGAATTGCATAGCCTTGCTTGACAACATCTTTCATTGTTCTCTGGATTCTAACCATTTTCAGATTTTTTCTATTTTTAGTTAGGTTTTAATCCTTTTGTAGGTTCTTTACGAGGTTTGATCATGTTGCAGGATTATGCAGATCACAACATGTTTCTTTTTTATCCATGTTTTGAAAATTTCCCTATTTACATTGGTCTTCTTGGTTGTGGTTTCTTCTGAAGGTGTTTTCTTTAGTTTCATCACAACCTCTGGCTATTTCTTCTCTAGTGTCTTTGCAACTTGTCTCTTCATTGCTGTTGAAGATCTTTGTTCATTGCTATTTTTAGCCGAACGTCTGCATGGATGACATTCTTTGGTGTTGGACCCCTCACGTCCAACATTCAAAACATGAGGGTTCCCCTAAATCCTAAACCCTTAACACCCTTTGACTCTACTAAAAATATTTGATTTGTTGAATGTTTCATGTTCACTTTTGAAATACTATTATGTAATAGTTTTTTCAGTACATTGTCCCACTCCCATCTTGCCTATGAAGAATGGTACCCACTCTAATTTTAATGAGTGGGAGTATCTAATTTTAATGAGCAGGAGTCTCTAATGTTAATTAGTGGGAGTTTCTAATTTTAGAAGTCAGGACCCTATTTATACATGTACTGGCATGCTCATTCCCTTGCCTTTACTGCTTCGGCTGCCTAGCCGCATTGCCTAAACACACTGATGAGGAGTGTAAGTCCTCAAAAACATTTTGTGTCACAACAGAGGTTGTGCAATGCTTTGAGCTTTTTATTACTTTCTGTCTAATAGTTTTTCTATTTTACAATTTCTTCAGTATTTCTCTCAGCCTCCCTATTCTTTTCCTTGATGCATGAGATCACTTCAAAAAATTTAAGCTATAAATAAATTTCTCTCTATCTCGTTGCCTCGGAATTGCAGAGCCTTGCTTGATAGCATCTTTCCCTATTCTCTAGATTCTAATCATTTTCAGATTTTTTCTATTTTTGGTTAGGTTTTAATCCTTTTGCAGGTTCTTCACTGGGTTTCATCGCGTTGCAGGATTATGCGGACCACAACATGTTTATTTTTGATCTGTGTTTTGACAACCACCTTGCTTACATTGGTCTTCTTGGTTGTGGTTTTTTCTGAAGGTGCTTTCTTCAGTTTCATCACAACCTCTAGCTATTTCTTCTCTAGCGTTGTGTAACCTGTCTCTTCGTTGCTGTTGAAGATCTTTGTTGGTTGCTGTTTTTAGCCGGACATCTGCGTGCATGACATTCTTTGGTGTTGGACGCCTCATGTTCATCATTCAAAACATGAGGGTTCCCCTAAACCCTAAACCCTTAACACCCTTTGACTTTGCCAGAAAGATCCGATTTGTTGAATGTTTCATGTCTGCTTTTGAAATATTGTTCTATAATAGTTTTGTCAATACATCGTCCCACTCCCATCTCGCCTATGATGAATGGGGCCCACTCTAATTTTAATGAGTAGGAGTTTCTAATTTTAATGAGCAGGAGTCTCTAATTTTAATGAGTGAGAGTTTCTAATTTTAGAAGTTGGGACCCTATTTATACATGTACTGGCATGCTCATTCCCTTGCCTTTGTAGCTTCGGCTACTTGGCCGCATTGCCTAAACACACTGATGAGGAGTGCAAGTCCCCGAAAAAATTTTGTGTGTCACAACATACATTGTGCAATGCTTTGAGCTTTCTATTACTTTCTATCTAACAATTTTTCTATTTTACAATTTCCTCTGTATTTCTCTCAGCCACCCCGTTCTTTTCTTTGACGCACGAGATCACTTCAAAAAATTTAAGCTATAAAGAAATTTCTCTCTATCTCGTTGCCTCGGAATTGCAGAGCCTTGCTTGACAGCATCTTTCACTGTTCTCTGGATTCTAACCGTTTTCAGATTTTTTCCATTTTTGGTTAGGTTTTAATCCTTTTGCAGGTTCTTCATGGGGTTTGATCGCGTTGCAGGATTATGCAGACCACAACATGTTTATTTTTGATCCGTGTTTTGACAACCACCTTGCTTACATTGGTCTTCTTGGTTGTGGTTTCTTCTGAAGATGCTTTCTTCAGTTTCAGCACAACCTCTAGCTATTTCTTCTCTAGTGTTGTTGTAACTTGTCTCTTCGTTCCTGTTGAAGATCTTTGTTGGTTGCTGTTTTTAGCTGGACATCTGCGTGCATGACATTCTTTGGTGTTGGACGCCTCATGTCCATCATTCAAAACATGAGGGTTCCCCTAAACCCTAAACCCTTAACACCCTTAGGCTCTGCCAGAAAGATCCGATTTGTTGAATGTTTCATGTCTGCTTTTGAAATACTGTTCTGTAATAGTTTTGTCAATACATCATCCCACTCCCATCTCGCCTATGATGAATGGGGCCCACTCTAATTTTAATGAGTAGGAGTTTCTAATTTTAATGAGCAGGAGTCTCTAATTTTAATGAGTGAGAGTTTCTAATTTTAGAATTTGGGACCCTATTTATACATGTACTGGCATGCTCATTCCCTTGCCTTTGTAGCTTCGACTACCTGGCCGCATTGCCTAAATACACTGATGAGGAGTGCAAGTCCTCGAAAACATTTTGTGTGTCACAACATACATTGTGCAATGCTTTAAGCTTTTTATTACTTTCTGTCTAACAATTTTTCTGTTTTACAATTTCTTCAGTATTTCTCTTAGCCTCCCCGTTCTTTTCCTTGATGCACGAGATCACTTCAAAAAATTTAAGCTATAAAGAAATTTCTCTCTATCTCGTTGCCTTGGAATTGTAGAGCCTTACTTGACAGCATCTTTCGCTGTTTTCTGGATTCTAACCATTTTTAGATTTTTTCCGTTTTTGGTTAGGTTTTAATCCTTTTGCAGGTTCTTTACGTGGTTTGATCACGTTGCAGGATTATGCGGACCACAACATGTTTATTTTTGATCCGTGTTTTGAGAACCACCCTACTTACATTGGTCTTCTTGGTTATGGTTTCTTCTGAAGGTGTTTTCTTCAGTTTCATCACAACCTCTGGTTGTTTCTTTACTAGCATTGTTGTAACTTGTCTCTTTGTTCCTGTTGAAGATCTTTGTTGGTTGCTATTTTTAGCCAGACATCTATGTGCATGACATTCTTTGGTGTTGGATGCCTCATGTCCATCATTCAAAACATGAGGGTTCCCCTAAACCCTAAACCCTAACACACTTCAACTCTGCTAAAAAGATTCGATTTGTTGAATGTTTCATGTTTGTTTTTAAAATATTGTTTTGTAATAATTTTATCAGTACATCATCCCATCCCCCATCTCACCTATAACGAATGAGGCCCGCTCTAATTTTAATGAGTGGGAGTTTCTAATTTTAGAAGTTGGGACCCTATTTATACATGTACTGGCATGCTCATTCCATTGCCTTTGCAGCTTCGGTTGCTTGGCCGCATTGCTTAAACACACTGATGAGGGGTGCAAGTCCCCGAAAATATTTTGTGTCACAATAAACGTTGTGCAATGCTTTGAGTTTTCTATTATTTTAAGATCTAAAAAAATTTAAGCTCTAAAAAAAAGTTTTAAGCTCTAAAAAAAATTTAGAAATTTAAGGTCTAAAAAAATTTAAGTTTTAAGAAAATTTAAGCTCTAAAAAAAATTTAAGCTCTAACAGCTACATAGCACCAAAATATGGAATGCCAAGGCAGTTATCAACAAAGGTTGATGTCTATAGCTTTGGTGTTCTTGTTTTGGAAATTATCAAAGGAAAAAAGATCACAGATATTGACCAATGTCATGAAAGCATCCTAGAAGAGGTAAAATCAAGGTTCAGTGTCCCACGCACACTTCCTGAAAACTTCACTTTCAGTAACTTTTTACATCACTGAGTATTGTTTGATTTTAGGAATGGAAATCATTTCAACAAGGGAATGTTCTGAGCCTAATAGATGATAGCATAACATGCACATGTGAACATGAACAAGTGAGCAGGTGCATACATTTGGGACTGTTATGTGTACAATCAAATCCATGTTTAAGGCCTCCCATGTCCACCGTGGTGCTCATGCTCTCAAGTAACTCAATCGAATTACCAAAACCAGCGTTGCCTGCATTTCTGTATTTGAATGGCAACCTTGGAGATGCACCCTGCGGCAGCAAAAGTCATGCATGTAGTCAAGGGAATGAATCATCAATCCTGTTGCTTCATCGCTAACAATTTATCATGGTCTCTCTATATCATTACCAAAAAAAAAAGCTAAAAATCATGGAATTTTTCATAGTTTGGTTACAACGGCTATCCCAATTTTAACATGTATTCCAATATTGGAAGTAAGAAAAGTATTTCAATGAAAAACTGTTAATGATAGAATCAAATGATTGCTTCTTCCAAACAGCATGATGACTCAATCCCCATAACACCTTGATGGTTGAAATGAGGTGAACACTAAGAGTATTATGACTATTATCATATCTCTTCAAAAATTAAGATGGCCTGGTTAATGGCCAAGAGCCTAAGGCAAACCTGTGACATTTCTGTGTCCAATCTATCGGAGATTACACTTTTTGGCACAACTTTTTCGGAACGCCACATCGTCAAGACGCAGAAATGTGTGTTCAGGACGATTATAAGACGTTTCATAGATTGGAAATGTGTTTTGACTGCAGTGTCTGCGTTTTCAGGTGCAGAGGATTATTGGTTTTCTACGACGGTCCCGGAGACAAGTTTCCGCGTTTGCGAATCACGCGTTAAAATACTTTATTTAAATTAAAAAATTTCCGCGTTTCCATGGTTCAGAGCTGGAATTTCTATCTGCCTAAAATTCATCATGACATGAGGTGAACTTGAGAGGGAGACTGGCCTACAAATCCACCAACATTCCAGAATATCGAGATAACTTTGGAAACAAGAGCAATAGTCAAAGCTTTCTGTATTTTTATGCCTACCCCATTAGTCGATGTTATGCTGTGATATAAAACAATACCAAAGATTTCTCAATCGAGTGGCTCACTGAATGACTAGAAGACATGCCATCATAATTCAAAGATCACTCACTGCTCATGAATGAAAAAGGTTACATACTTGATTTCTGAATGGCACCAACTTAACTGTCTACCTGACTTTGGAATTTCGATTGGTTGCAAAGTCGTAGTTGCAGATTACATTCATCCTGTTAAAACATGAGAATACAAACGCTAACATGTTGTTTTTAATTAATAAGATGGCAATGGGGTTGGCGGCAGCAGGGCTGGAAATTGACGGTCAGGGTTGGCCGTCAAACAAAACCTATAAATTGTGTTTCCGCTAACCAATTTCGTAAACCAGGATAACAACGTGAAAAGTCAAACCTTTTTTTCCAAACATTAAGAAATGCAGAAACATCAACAAGTAAAATGAAAAATTTACTGTTACTACATAAATTTAATTAGAAAAGACTTACAAATTACACTAATAAACTAACATTGTTTACAGCTGAAAAGGTACAGCTTATAAATAGAACCTACTTCAAATGGTATTGAATCAGGAAATCCGGAACTCTCTCAGTATATCATTGTCAATATTAGTAAAATAAAGCAGGTATATCTACTGTAGGAGCATTTTTTAATTTTTTTCATATAAGAGCTTAGTTAGAATGCAAAATCAAATATAGAAATTTTAATTTTTGGTTGACATTAAAACTAGCTTAGTTATATATTTACAATATATATCTATAAATTGTTCGAGAGAATGTTATTAGTTTACAAGCAAGAGGTTTTTTGAATAAGAAATTTACGACTTCTACATGAAGAATAACAAGACTTCTGTAATTTATTTTTCCTAAGGATGAGTTTTCTGAAAAAAAAAATAAAAATCCATCTATTATTGTATCCTCTCACGCTCGGCCGAATTTGTTATTTTTTCTATCATTCTGTGGTATAACTCTTTTAGAAAATGAAAGCTTTGTTAGATATTTGTTTGCCAATGAGTAAAAAGATAATTAGAGGCTAAAGGTTCTCTTAAATTGTTTGCTGCATATTATTGAAATCAAGCATGATCTTTCCGCTGGAAGAATTTATCAATTGGTGGAACAAAGATATCCACCGTTTATATGCAAACTAATCCCCTTGTTTCCTATGTAGTCATTTTGTTTGCAAAGCAGGCATAAATTCGAAACTTCTTTACATAATTGTTTTCTAAAGTTTTAGTTGACATTAAAATAAAGCTACCGAAAGTCGTTATTTGGCTATTTTTTAATACTTCCATGCATGTCAAATCATAGCTTTCATTGGATTAACATTTAAAGAAATATTACATACATATTTTGTGATTTGTGGCGTTCATGGTAGTTGGATCATCAGAAATCAACGCTTAGATTAACATTTTAAAAAAAATATTACATACATATTGTGTGATCCGTGACGTCAATGGTAGCTGGATCATATGCCATATGATTTTAGTCTCAACAGCGGCAGCTTGGCATGAAGAAAAACAATCAAATAAAGTAGAACAAATTAATCATTGGAGTGTTTTGTTTTTATTTTTTTTTAAGGTGAGATAGTTTCGAGGCTGCTGTAAAATTCCTCCATCCCTTGCAAATACAATTTTAAAGTGTGCAAATACAATTTTAAAGTGTGTGCCCTTTTCGAAATCATGAACAGGTGTGCTACTCCAATTTTTATACCCTTTGTTTTATGGACCTGAAAGGGTGTTTATGACTGCTATCTATTCCTTAAAGCCTAGAGAGAGAGAGCTCAGAGTGCGTAGGAGTTTCAGGACTGAAGTGTTTTTACCGATGTTACCTTACCCATTATGATACCTGCCAAAATTCCCAAATACCAAGGTTTAGGGATTTTTAAATCAAATTCAAGAGTGCTGAAATGCAGGGTCGGCAGCCGGGAAAAAACAGGGACGAAATAAAAAGAATCGCAAGGCGGTGAAAAGGGATAACAATGGTATCAAGGAGCAAATGCGATTCAAAGATGAGATGTAATTAAATTCACAAAACTCAATCACAAAACTCAATTAGTCCAAATTTGTGACTTATATACCGAATGAACGTGAATGAACGTAAAGGAAGAAGACGATGACAGGTTAGCTTGGCCATGAACTGGATGCTAAAATACATTGGTGTTCAGATATAATGGGGGCGATGAACTCCATGCTAAAAAACGTTAGTGTTCAGAGGTAATGATGCAGTGATGCAGTGGGTAGGCGTCTTTGCTCCCTAACGACAAAAAAAAAAATGTTTAACAATAAAATACATTTACCACATTTCTATTAATTAGCAAATTGAGGAATGGTCTCAAAGGTGCAATTTGCCTTTTTAAATTTCTTTTTTTTCAAACAAGTTTTCGGTTTTGTGCTTGACCTTAACAATTCCTCTCAGCACTCTTCTGAGGGAATAAAACAAAACGCAANTGATCGTCTTCAGTAAATTCCAAGGCCTGAGCCGATTCGAACCCCTCAGCACTCTCTTGAAAATCCGGAATAAAACAAAACGCAGCACAGCTGTGCAGACCCCGTTATCCAAGACGTTTTCCGTTGTTTCTCTGCAATTTCATTTCGAAAAATCCTAGCAATGGCTATCTTAGATCTTATCCAGCTGCTAGTGTTTCTGCTGCTGCTGTTATTCGCAAGCCTGTACCCGTTAGAGTACCTGATCATCTTCAGGAAATTCCGAGGCTTGAGCCGATTCGAAGCCTCCAACTGTGGCATGTTGTTCATTCACGGAATCGCAGTCGTGGCTCTGTGTTCCTGAGATCTGGCTTCGAATCGGTGGAAACTGGATGCTCGGAATTGGTAAAGAAAATCATGGATTTCAGCCTGGGCTATTTGGAGGTCAATCTTTTCGATTACCTTTTCATTCTGCATCACATTGCTGCAGCTGCATCCTTGTCCATTGGAAGATATGTTAAGAGAGGAGCAGCTGCCCTAGTGTGGGCACTGGCGCTCTGGAATTTCAGGCCTTGGTAGCCCTTCGCGTTTTGGATCTGGGCAATCCACCCACCTCCCGATCCGTGCTCTGAAAACCCAAATTTTCATGCTTTCTGAACAAAAAACAAGAGTTATGTACCTTCTTTTTCCTTAAGATGGGTTTTCTAAAAATCTATGAATTAGTGTATGCTCTCACCCTCAAACAAATTTGTTGAGAGTGAGAGCATAAATTCGGCAACAAGTTCGGCTGAGAGTGAGAGCATACATTAATTCATGAAATTTTTTTTTTCAGAAAACCCATTCTAAGGAAAAGTAAGGTACAAAACTCTTGTTCATCATACAGAAAGCATGAAAATTTGGGTTTTTAAATCTTGTTCTTCGTCCAAAAGTTGTGAAAGTTTTTACTCAAAGAACTTTTTACTTGTAAACTAATAAGATTCTATCGGCCAATAAATAGATATATATTATAAATATATAACTAAGCTAGTGATCGCCAGTCGTCTTCTACTGTAGCGATGATTTAAACATAACAGATAGAAATATTATAAGACCATGAAATGTTTTATTGAATGATCATAAACATGTAATACAGTAGAAATGATCAATGTACAAACTTACGTAATTGAAAATGTATAGTTCTAAATGATCTGATATTTAAAATGGTAAATATTAATTAACAAAAAAGAATGAGATCATTCTTTATTTGATTTAATGTGTTGCTTTTCATCCAATCTACTTTGAAGGTGCGAAGCTTTACTAGTCGTATGTTGTAGCGATGATTTAAACATAATAGATAAAAATATTATAAGACCATGTAATGTTTTATTGAATGATTATAAATATGTTATAATACAGCAGAAATGATCAATCTACAAATTTGCGTAATTAAAAATGTATAGTTATAAATGTTTTGACATTCAAATTGGTAAAAATTAGTTAACAGAAAAGAATGATTCCACTGGTGGCGTGGTCCCAGGCTGATGCTGCTGAGTTCTTCTAGGGCTCCATCCCCCGGACGGCCAACAACCACATCCGAGGGATGGCTAAAAGTTGCACGTAGAGCAGGTTGGCCCAGGCCCGTGGAGGGATCTACCGACTGAAGATGTCGGCGCCACAGAACAGACAGTGGGGCAGCCATTTGGTGCCAGGGGGCTGCAACAGGTTGCTGAGGGAACACTCTTTGAGACACTGACCTTGCCTTTGCAATCGTACAGCCAAACGCTGCAATGGATTGAGAACATTATCAGAGACCACATGATAGGTATTGCCAAGATAATTAAGGAAAATCACCGTTGCCTGGTTGCTAGCCCGAGCAAGCAGTACTCAGGCCTCCAAACCCCTAAGGAGAGTCAGGGCTCTAACCATAAACACCCCAAAAGGCCCTAACGTGGGGGTGGAGGGACAGCTCTACCCCCTGGGACATGCCCNGACTTCTGGACGAAGAACAAGATTTAAAAACCCAAATTTTCATGTCTTCTGGACGAAGAACAAGAGTTCTGTACCTTATTTTTCCTAAGGATGGGTTTTCTGAAAAAACAAATTCCATGAATTAGTGAATAACTTTGGCATAGAAACAATTATTCATTTTAAAATTTCAACAAGGAGATTTGTGCATTAATGAAGTATGAAATGAAAAGTATGAAGATTAACCAAAGTTCTAAAGAAACACAGGCTCTATGTTTAAACCACACAAGAGAGACCAAAGTTGAGTAATAGAAATTTAAAATAGTAGAATAAAACAAAGACTTACCTCAGAAATAAGTACAAATAGAATAATTTTTGGTGCAGCCTTGTCCTTGTCCGCTCATGCCTGCAAGAAGCACACCTCCTCAAGTCTGCACCTTTGACTCCTAGATCTGTCCACAATTGCTCTCCAAATTCTTTCCCAAAATGCCTCAAAGATTTGTTTTGCTACAAAATTTCAGAAAGGGTTCTTTGGGTTTCCACTAATCCTGCATACAAAATTGGAAAGGTGAAAGCCAAACTACAGAGAATGACAAAATAGAAAATATTAAAACGTTTTCGTTATCATGAACTGGATGTAACTATCCTTTAAGGGACTTGGAACAGAGTCAGTTTATTAGATACTTCACTAATGAAACTATGACTATGAATGGAAAAATGTAGCAAAACAACAATTAAAATATTAGGACCACCAAAACAAATGAGGACTATTATCAAGCAGCGTTATTGAGGAGCAATGAAAACAAAGAAAAAATAACAAAATAAAGGTCCACGCAGCACCCAGCATGCAGCCATCATTTGAGGCCAACGTAGGTCCTGGAATGGACCACAAAGAACCACATCAAGCCGTGCTCTGCTACCAACTGCCGTCACCTGCAGCAAGAGCACCACCTTTCCTATTCTAACTATCTGTGCTTTTTGTGGTAGTGACCTTTGCGTTAGTGTTGCCACCCATCATCCTACCAGTGCACAGCAACAAACCTTCAGCACTGTTGCCCGCCATCGCATTGTTGCAGGCCCGATAATAGCAAATCTCCACTGCAACGCTCCGTTCATGCACGATCTGCTAGAACCCGTGGGAGAGAAAATGAAAAATGGAAATGCAAACCTTCTTCCCCCTCAAAGCATGAATCAAATAATTCCTCTCATTCGTCCATTGATTTATGTCTTGGACTTGTAGGCCAGTAGCAGCACTGAACAATCAAACAAAATATGGCCAAGTCTTAGTTAGTCAGAGTCAGGGCCAGCACCTTCAAAACGGGGTTTCTGCCTCCCCTCCCTCTACTATTCTCCATCTTTAAAATTGTAGGTGATAATTGTTGTTCATTCTGGCACCTAGCTAGCCCTCAATATTTTGATTCCACCTGCTCCATTAATGACCACTTGGTCCATCTGCTCCTCCATTGATGACCACCTATTCCATTGACAAAGCAACAAAAATGACAAAATTGGTTCTCCACCACTGGCGTGTCCAAGGTGGGCAAGTGAGGCATAGGGCCAAGTGTGCGGGCTTTCATTTGAATTTAATTTTCTAGGTGTAGCCTCTAGTTTAAACTTCTCTTATGAGGCACTCGATGTTGATTTAGAATATTGATTT
>MNCI01005559.1:51567-69763 GCA_015680685.1 Gnetum montanum | reverse complement strand
AGATTTTAAAACGTTGATCAAGCATCCACCCATGACTTATGACCCATGATGATTATCCTATTTTGTTTTTTTCTCTTTTGTAGTGATATGAGGAAAAAGACAAAAATAATTCATGGCAAAGGTGGCTGGTAATTTAGGGTTAGGGTTTTCTCCTGTAGGGCTGCTATAAAGAGGGAGGAAGCTAGAGTTTAGCAACAAGGAGAGGGGGAGCTGGCAGCCAACGCCTACATCTATTCTCTAACAACGATCAGAGGATTTTCAGTTCACCATCGGAGAGGATTTTCTATTCAAACATTTAGCATTTTTTTGGGTTGTTCAAGAGCCGCAAGTCTCTCGCAAGATTTTTCTATTCAAGAGCTGCAAGTCTCTCATGCACAAAACAGATGCATTTTCTTTCCTGTTTTCTTTTCTACCCACATGGTAGAGACCAAGCTGACACTGGGAAGACCAGTGGCTGAATTTTCCTTCTGCTTAGAGCACTAAATAAATTTTTATTTTTAATTTGAATTTTTATTATGTGTTATTTATTTTACTCAAAACTACACAAATGCTTAATTTTGATTTTTATATGTTTTTCGAAACATAACAGAACGCTCCCAAAATCAAATTTAAGTTTTTAATATTTTGTTTAAAATATTGTTATTATTGTTTTGTCACATAGCCCTTTCCAGCTAAGACTATTCCTGGGTTTCCATACCCATATGGGAGGTGCCTTAGGCGATAGTCTCCTAAACTGAGTTTTCACAGGTGTTGGCGGTGTGTCCAAAATTTACGCATCAACAGTTGCCAAGTTGCAACTAGAGTGTAGCTCTAGCAGATCGGTAGAAATCCTGGAAACAAGGACTACAGTAATCACTTTCTTTCTCAAGAAATTTAAAGCAATCTCGATGAAGCCAACAATCAAATGATGGCAACAACCTTGGCAACGGTAGAGAGGATGAATCCTCCAAAGAACATAGGAACTGTGTCTTCAGGGTGCAACACCGACGCAGACTTGCAGTGGGACCTTGTAGAGGTAGTGCAAAAGTTGGAATCGGGAACAAAAGTAAGAAACTCAATTCAAGTTTGCGTGGGAGGCAAGTGTTGGAAATCTAGGGGAGTGGAGCTTCTAAGCGAATTCTAGAATAGCATCCAGAGGTGTAGGGCAAGGGCTTGGTTGAAGCTGTGGTGTGCAAGTGCATGAGAAATTGCAGAAGCTTCGGCACATCAAAGCAAAGGCATGATTTATAAATAGAGTAGTATGCAATGGATGCAACCTTTCATAACACAATATAACTTTTCATCAGTGTTATGCACAAAGTTGCGTTACCGACATGGCCTCTGAAATTTTAGTTAAACATTAGCATTATGCACAAAGTTGCATTACAGAATTTTAGTTACACATTAGCATTGTGCACGTTATCGAATTATGACAATTATAACTGGTAATGGCCTATCGGACAAACCAAATTAAATATTTGATATGGCTTATTGCCATCCCAGATCTCACCATTAATAACAGATTCCACAAACTATATTTCAAGATACCATTTTAAAATTATGGCTTTATTTTACAGCAAAATTGGCCAAAAACAGGAATACGTCAATTTCCAACCCTGGCCGGTAGTCAGCATTCAAATGTCATGAAGTTTGTGAATTGATTGGCCCTGAAATGTCTTCCATAGCATGTTGGGAGCATTCAATGGAACAACCATACAATGGAAGCATGACAAAAAATAAAGTTATACCATTTCATGGAACAATGAATGCTACCATCAATGTTGTCTAAGGAGGTCCACGAGGTAATTTTTGTAACCTCAGCTATTGATGGTTACACAAAAACAACCAAATCATGGTGAGCAGACGTTGAAGGCAATGACCACATGAGGTGCAAGCTCGGGTCAAAAATGGGCTTCATTTTATGGATTTTACACTGCAAGAGAAGGGTAATTCAAATTTTTTATAAAAGAAAATTTATATTATTACTGAAAGGTAGCATTATTTTTGTTAGAATATAAAAAGAATAAAATAATAATAATTAACATATATGTTTCTTTTTGGGTACCCTTAAAAAGGAGGCAATGGTAACACTAGCAAAAAGCTGAACATAAGGTTTTGGATAGTTTTAATGAGAAATTAGGAACAAAGGAAGAAGGAAAAAAATAAAAAATTTAAGAAATAAGAAACATAAGTACATTTATCATCTCAAATGGATAACTATGTAAATGAAAGAATTTTGGTAAAAGACAATGAAAATTTAGATAGGTAGAAAATTTATTTTTAAGAATTATTACCTGAAAATTTTCCAAACATCGAAGAAGAAGAACCAAATTTTTGTTTGGTTAATGAATTTCACTTCTTAGAGGTGAAGATAGCTTTATCAAAGATTTAAAATGGAAAAGCCAGTTTACCGAATAATATTGATATAAAAGCTTCTATAGTATGAAGAGATGTAGGAGTTTCATTCTTGACATAATTATTTAACAAAGATTTAAAGGATAAAAAAAGTACTTAACAGTTGGAGAAAAATCATTGTTATTCCTATTTATAAAAATAAGGAAGATGTATAAAATTATGCAAACTATAAAGGGATCAAAGTAATTATTCATACTATAATGCTTTGGGAGAGAGTCATAGAGTAATATTTTAGACTTGAATCAACAACATTAGAAAATCAATGTGGATTTATACCAAGAAGATTTACTATAGAGGCTATTTTCTTCATATGATAATTGACAGAGGAATTTAGAAAACATAGAGAAAATCTACATATGATTTTCATTGACTTGATAAAAATAATGATATAGTGCCTAGAGATATTATTTAGTAGGTCTTGCCTAGGAAAAGTATCTCTTATAAATATATAATGTGATTTAAAACATGTTTGATGGAGGTCCCATTAAAAATAGAATAGCTTATCAAACTACATTTGATTTTTTTGTTGTGATTAATTCATGGGTATTTGCAATTATTATGGAAAAATTAACAAAGAGAATACAAATAAAATTCCTTGGTGTATGCAATTTTTAGGTGATATTATGTTAATGGATACAAATCTAAAAACTATTTCTTCTAAAATGGATAAGTGGAGACTTGTAGAATCAAAATGCTTAAAATTAATAGAATTAAGATAAGACATATAGAATACAATTTTAATAATAGCATAAATAATGTTGAAATTGAAATGACAATTAAAGGCCAAAAATACCTTCATTGCAAATAGTTTAGCTACCTAGGATCAATGCTCCAATCAAATGGTAAAATTGATAAAGATATAAAAAATAAGATTGAGAAAGGATGGTCAAAATGAATACAGACTAGTTGGGTTCTATATGATAAAAGAAATAGTAATAAAACTAAAGGAAAACTTTTATAGGACAACAATTAGACTTACTATCTTAGATGGTGTTGAATGTGAAGTAATACAAAAAGGACATGACCAACAAATCAATATGGTAGAAATGCGAATACTTATATAGATATTAAATATTACCAAAAGAAATAAGCTACATAATATAGATATTATAGGAAGACTTGGAGTGGCTTCTATTTTAGATATGTTACAAAAATGGGATGTTGAAATCCTAAAATAATTGTAATATACGTACAACCCAAGAGATATAGTATAGTTAGAACTTTAAAACTGAAGATTGTCTACTAGAATCGTACTTATGACTTTGAGCGTACAATTAGATGTTAACCTAGTGGTATAGGTCTTGGCCTGGTAACCGTAGGTCACAACTTCAATTCTACTAGGTAGTACTAAGTGATAAACTTCTACATCTTAGATGGTTTGGGCATGTGCAAAAAAAAATTAGATAAAAAGCCTATAAAAAAAAGTTGCTATCTCAATGTTCTAGAAAAATCATTGAAAGGAAGGCCAAAAAAGACATAGGAAATAATAATAGAAGATGATCTAAAGGAATTACAAATAAGAATGATCTAACTCTTCATAGAGGTGAATGACAAAATAGAATTCATGTATTTGATCTTATTTTGTTGGAACATGAGTAGGATGATGATGATCATGAATTAGCATGTATTGATAGATTGATATGTTGCTACATGTATCTAACTAATGATATTTTGGCAATATATTGATGATGTATCACCTATATGTTCATAGCTTGATCAATGTGTTGTCTGTGCATGTGTGCTAGCTATGTTAATAAGTATGTTAACTATGCATGTTAGTTGCATTGATACATGTACTAGTTTAGTATGCCAACAATATTGATACATGTGTTAATTATATGTGCCAACTCTATGCTAACTATGTTGATATGTGCACATTCATTATGTGTTAACAACATTAATACATTGATGTGTGTGCATAAAGAAAATCTCATTTAGTAGTACTTGGTGGTGAGCTACCTTCATTACTTTACTTCGAGTCTGCATCAAGTGGATTTTATGCACTCTATTGAAGTGTCTTTAAAATATAACAAAGCATAACATTTGCAAATTTTGTTTGGAATGATGACTCTTCTATTATTTTCTCTCTATCTTTATATAATTTTTTCAATATATTTAGGAATTTGAATTTGCACTTGAAGTTCTATCATATTTTTATGATTATTTTACCATTCTTTTATATACTAAATTTTCTATGTGACAACATTGTTTTTTATTAGCTTTCTTCATGAAGAATCAAAATATAAGAACCCAAGTCTTTGTTACATTAAATATTTTCATTTTGCATGCTACTTAAGGAGCTAGAAATAAAATATATGCAAATATAATCCACTAAGTATTTATCATCAAGGCCAAAATAGTTGTATGAGGTTGATTAGAATGAAGTTTTTGAACTTTGGTGATGAGTGGCAAGGTACCCCTACACTCAACCATATGAATAGGAGCGTTTTCACACGTGATCCCGTCGAACTCCGTAGACTGACTAGTTGTGGCACCTAGATCATTATCCTTAGGTCGCAGTTTGCTATCTTCCCACCTGGACTAGTATTGTATTTGTCACGTATGGTTTAGTCCAAAGTGAGGTTTATGATGTGGTTCCTAATCTAATGCTACTCTTGAAGGCAGTGGAGACAATGAACATTCACAACACCCATTTCATTTCCTAGAAGAGCTAGCATACTAGATGACTATAGTCCACAAAATTCAACTAAATTGCTCATAATGTCTTAGTGATTCATATGGTTGGGATGAGGGGTACCTCGCCACTCATAAATAGATCTACTCCATGATTGTTCTCCCATAACAAAGTTAAATGATTTAGCAAAATCTACAAAGTAAAGAATTGTTTCACCTTGTTTTGCCTTTTGATGAGTGGCAGGTACCCCCTACACCCAACTATACAAATCATAAGCATTCATGCATGATCTGGTTGAATTCCATGGATGAGACTAGTTGTGGTATCCAGATTGTANTGATCTGGTTGAATTCCATGGATGAGACTAGTTGTGGTATCTAGATTGTTAAGCATTAATCATAGGACACTATCTTCCTTCTTGGATTGGTGGTATCTTTGTCATGTATGGTTTAGTCCAAAGCGAGGCATATGATGATTAATGTTGTTGTGGCCTTATGCTAATCTTAATAGTAATGGAGAAATTAATTATTTAATTCAAATAACAACAAAAAGATAAATCTAAACTAGCCTAGAGTGATGAGCATCTAGTCCTAGCTTACTGTACATGTCTTGGGCTTATGTAACCATGATTGAGATTACCAAGCATTATGTTACTAGATGAATCAAGAAATAACACTATTGGGATTACCAAATGATTACACATATATGCATGAAACTAGTGGTACTCATTCCACTTTACTAATGAACAAGAAAGCAAAGTACTTGGAAATGTAAATGATTAAACAAAGAAAATAGTAAAAAAATATGCTAAGTAAAACAATAAAACTAAGTGGCTACTGTAATGATGAAAAGCAATCTTGATCTTTATTTCTGAACATGAACTATACCTAAGTACAGTTCACTCGAATAAGATGTTGTACTATTGCTCAACACCACACTGCAGGCTTTCACTCTCTATTTCTAAGTTATGAAAACAAACTAAAAGAGTATACCTAAGGATGTAATGAAACATTATGTGGATCCATGCACCTAAATTTTGTATTTATAGGTTGCACACATCCTACGATATCATATCTATGATGACATAGCATGTGCTACGATATCAAATAAATGACATCATAGATACAATATTGATAAAATGAACTTTATCATACCCTCACAATTGATTGAAAATTCATTGTCAACTTCAAAAAAAATGAGGATAGAGTCCCTTATATAATTGAAAGGTAGATTTACATGACACCAAATGCTGCAGTGGTATTTTACAAAAAAACTTAGACATAGATATATGATAAAATAATAAACAAAAATTGAAGAAGCTCAATGTAGATTAAGTTGTGCCTAGTGGTGGTGGCTCTCTCATTTCTTGGTTTCCTTTATGATTAGAATTCTTGAATTGGTATCAATTTAGTAGTACTTGAAGCTTCTCTTCTTTTGTTCTAGGGTCATATACTATCGAGGCCTAGCCATCGGTACATCCCATGGACATGGTAGTTATGGGAACATTTGATTGGCCTTGACATACCATGTCAAAAACTATCTCCTTTCTTTTTGAAATGCCCTAGCCATCTTGCATAACTCTTGATAATTGAACATTCATCTAGATAGGTTTGATGCAACATCTTTCTGGCCCTAATAATTGGCTTTGACCAATTCTAATTTAGAGTTTGGCACATATAGCTTCTTTGAAGCATCCTTATGGTATGTACCTTATTTTCCTCCTGTACTACAGTAAGTACCTTAGCATGTATGTATGTCTATGCTTCTACTATTGAGACATTTCAAATCACTTTCTCCTTTTCTTCCTTCATCTACTTGTTATGCTCTACTAGGCGATTGATTTTTTCTATTCTGAACTACTCTAGATGGTCAAGTACAACATATTGTGTTGGATCTCTATGTTTGGCTCTCAAGGTCATGAGATCTTCCTATAATATTTGAATTTCATTCTTCCGATGCTCTACCCTAGTTTCTACCATGACTAGCTTACCCTTGGTTGTTATGAATTTTGATTTCATTGTAGTGACATCACTTGGGATGTCAAAAAGATTATGCATGACCTATCCCATTTTTAGTAGTCTATTAAGCATGTATTCATGTTCTATAGGAGTCATTGAGGTACTAGCTAACATTTGAGCATATTTAGCTTTAGAAATATCAATCAGCAGCAGAATAGGTATGTTGAATGGTTCTTTTATATGATCTATGATCACTTTTGCAACTCGTGCTACATCTTGGTGCTACATAATCACAACCATGGCTCATTCTCCAGTCTAGCATGACTTGGAACTATGTAGTGTTCCTAGAAACCTATTGTGACCATTGGTCCTCTCCTCTTAACTACAATGAAATTTATTCACTAGTAGGATTTGTGGAAAATGTGAGTTGGATGGAACTATCAATGAATTTATATAGGTTGACCTCCTCATGTGTTCTCTAACTGATGGTCTCTACAATTTGCTATAGATGACTCATTGATGGCCTATAATCTTGCAGTAATGATGGTGGAGGTTGTTGCTACTGTTGCTCTTGCTACAGATCACTGGGTCCTACTTGTTGTGCTTGCATAGTAGTTTGAGTGGTTTCTTTAGTGTCTATTTATTTCTCTACCTAGTCCTTCTTTAGTGGTGTTGGCTTGAGCATTTTAGCATAGGAAGCATTCAGAGCCTTCCTATGGACATCATTGGTGTACCCTAAGATTCTAGTGCATCTTCATAGTTTCCTGATGAAGCAAGGGAATGGAAGTGTTAGATTCTGTACCTTCTTTTCCTCAAACCACCATTGGATCTCAAGGAAATAGAGGTGTGTGATGTTTGCATTAAATTTTCCCATTAAAATCACACTTCCTCTAGCTACATATGTTGATATTTTGTTTAATATTTATGTGAAAAATAAGTGATATGTGCCAAATTTTAAGGAAATTCTCTCTTCAAGAGCTAGCTCATTATAATCCTTATCATCTTTGCCATATGTTCTTTGCAACCATAGTTTTCTTATATCTTTATTTGATCTAGTGAAAAGATGTGCTACCTTTGCCCTTTCATTGGGCACATTAACAGATTTAGCTATCATATTTATAGAATAAAATACTGAGACTCCCTCAATGTTAATTTTTGCATCTTCCCCTTTATTATGACAAAATTAATATGTCTTCCCCAAATACCATTCCTCATTTTTTTTGTGTGTAGGCCATAACGGTGATTCTTGGAGTTGCATCTTCACCATTTATGGACCAACTTTCATGAATGAATGAAAGTTAAGCTCTACAATCACTGTGGACATGATTGTTTTCTCCTAGATGGCTTTAAGGTAATCTAGTGATAGTGTGAGGTGCTATCCTTGCGTTGGTGCTTATGGATCTTTTGCCTCAACTTGGGTTGAGTGTCCTATAGCAGGAGTTTCATGATGGAGACTAAAGGATTAAGCTGCCTACTCTACATGTTCTGCTTGTTGGATTTGTTTCCTTATTTAGCTTGGTCCATGGCCTCTTGATCTTTTCTTGATGGCTGTGAAGGTCCTTCTATTTCTCCTCTTTTCAAGGTCATCTATAATTACCAAGGGTTTGGAAATTATTAAAATGTTTACTTAAATTATTGATAACTCTTTTCTTACTTGTACCCTTTACTAGATCAAGTTCGTAGCTTGTTGTGATTGTAGAGTTAGAAAAATCTTCAAAAAGGAACCCCTTAGATGTTAATTTCCTTATAACCATTCACAGTTATCCATTTTTCTCCTATTTATGGCTTATAATAGTTGGTATGGTTCAGTTATCCATTTTTCTCCTATTTATGGCTTATAATAGTTGGTATGGTTCATTAAGAGGATTATTTAAGTGTTTCTAGTTTTAGATTGATTGACTTTTGTTAAAAACTTTTCATTTTCCCTTTTGTACTTACCCTTATAATACCTTCCAGGTGTTAGAAAATTTTGACTAAAATTTTAACAATACCATGCTAAGCATCCCCCAGATTAAGTTGAGAGATTTGTGATCAACAAGGTTTGAAAATCCATAAAATTAGAGAGACGAGGGAAAAGTTATGAGTAGCAAAAGTTAGGATGTCAGAGCTCTACTTGAAAGAAAAAAATGGTAAAAACTCTCTCCTCATAGAAAATGAAAAATGAAAATATTTTCTAACTCCTCGCACTATATATACTTTTTTATATGTGCGATATCGTAGATTTGATATCAGAGATACACTATTGGAGATGATCCAATATTGGTGCTGCAATATCACACTAGAAAATTTAAAATTTTTTATTGATTTTTCTTTAAAAAATTAAGTTAGTTGGAATTCCTAGAAGATATGAAACATGTCTAGAGGGTCTTGGGCTATGAATGAAGCATATTTTTTTGAGAACTTGGCATAAAAAGTGCATATTGAAGAAACATTAGGCTATGAAAGTTCATTAAGTGTTTTAGATGGATAAGAGATGGGTGTGAACTCTTGGGGTATGAACAGATGTATTAAATTGGTAAGGAAAGTTCTTATTAACATTTATTATTGTTGAAAGGCTCAAGATGATGTGGAATCGCTTGTAAGGTATAACATACAATTGCTATCCAAGTAGATCATCCTCAAATAAGGCTCTAGCCCTTAATGCCCTTTTATAACCACATCTAAAAGTGTCTGTAGGCACTCAAGGAGTTGAGGGTAATACAAACCTATTAAATAAGACACATATTTTAGTAGCACTAGGTTAGAAAAATTACAGTATGTTACATAACACTACAAGTCATAATGATTCGTACAATGAGATGAGATGGACTTAGAAGGGATTGCAGACATTAAGACATGAGGTGTCTTTCCATAGACATAACAAATCCTTTTTTTTTATTAGTGGTTAAGGTAATCATTAGCCTTTTTGTCCAACATTCCAACCAAGTCCAAACCACATTCCAGTGACATTACATTGTTTCATGTCTAGGAGTTACAACTGTAAAACTAGCATTGTTATAAGGAGTATCATCACTTAGCTCTTTGTTCAAGGAAGGATTTTATTCATTAAATATTTGTTATTTTTTTAACTTTATGAGAAGCCACTACCTTTAAGCATGGATAATATTTCTTTTGTGCAGGACCCCTAGAAATTCATTCTATGTAGTTATTTTATTTTTTAACTATGTCAACCTTACTAGAGGACTACCTTTGGGCATGGGTAACATGTCTTTCTAGTGACATGTTAAGGTAGCACTTATTGTACTCTTACTCCCATTTTTGTTAGATCTACAAGGATATAATACAACCTAAGAAATAGGATACAACTAACAACAGTAATCCAAGAGAATCCACAAATCCCCTTGATGTTAGTCCACGCATAATGATCACAAGTTTCTTCTTAGTTTAATGATGGAAATAATATCATTATTGATGATGATAAGAACCTCTTATTAATGGAGTAGGTGCATTAATGTTGTGGTCTCACTATACTATTAATCAATCCCTTATGACTTGATAACATAGGAAATTCTTCACCTTATTGGACTACATCTTTTCTTATTCTTGGTGTGTTTTATTAGTAATAAAAAATATGTACAAAGAAAATGAAAATAAAATATGAAAAACATGAAAAAGATAGTAAGAATGGAAAAATATGAAAAGAACAAAACATGTTAAAAGAATGAAAAATCATTAAAGAATTGAAAAATGCTAAAGAATTAAGAAATTATCAAGAAATTAAAAGGTATAAAAGAATGGAAAAATGTATTAAGAAATGTGAAAAGGTATATCAAGAAATTAGAAATTAAAAAGAGTTGTAAGAAAAAAAAATTGAAAAACACTTATTAATTCTTAAATTAAGATAAGGCATCTTCCCCCATAACTGAACTCATGGGCAAGTGTTCAGAAAATGCATCCTAGTTCCCCTATATCATACACATGAGGTTTTGTACTTACCATCCTTAGTGATTTGGTTTTTCTATTATCATCCCATATAATTGAGATGGTAATTGAATTTCTATCATCTAAGTCCTTCGTTCCTCTTTCTATTGGTGTATGATTATGGTTTAGTATTTCCATTTGTAAGTTCTTAGTTGGGGTAGCTTTCTTAGAATGGGAATTAATAAGTGAGTTAGATTTTTCCATGCATGTTTTGAACAATTGAAAGTTCTTAGTTTTTGGTCACTAGGTGTCTTTTAGTTTAGTGACCTTGCTCTCTCTTGTGCACACACTTTTTACATTTATTGTGGACTAGTGAAATGACTATGTTGACGCTCTAAATGGTTAGTCCATAATTGCATACTTTATCATTATGAGTGATGGATGGAATTTCCTATCTCTCCAAAGTTATATGTTCATTTGTTATGTTTTGCATTGGAGTGATAATGAGTGTTGGCCCTTGTGGAGAATTGGAAAAAATTATTTTAGTGAGGAAGGGTGTTGCACTCAGCTACCCTTGTGCTAGTTTTGATGAGCTAATAGGTCTATAAGTTTTACTCTTGGTGTGGAAACTATCCTAAAGAAAGAACATTTTTGAGATTATGGTTGAGATCCNGAAACTATCCTAAAGAAAGAACATTTTTGAGATTATGGTTGAGATCCAATAGCATTATCCTTTACATGTATGTTTACAAAAAAATTGATGTTCTTCCATTGATGTTGTGGTGTCAATCCTTCTTGTGTTGTTGGTGGTGACATATGAAGAAGGGAAGTATGAGAATAGTGAGAATTTGATAGAGGATAAGAGGCATGAGATGGTGATTCCTCAGAAGATGTTGTGGGTTGATGATGTTCAGGAGAGTGGTAGTAGTGATTTGAGGTAGAAAAATTAGAACCAATCGAGGAAATAGGTTGTTGAACATAATATCCATGTGGGTCCACCTAGCAATAAGGGTAGTGTTGGCTTGATGATGGCATTCCACATTACTGTGAGTTTTTCCACTATGGTTGATAGTAGTTTTGAGGTTGATAAGAAGTCCCACTAGAATAGTATGGTTGGTGGTAGGACTATCTATAATTAATTTGTGAGTAAGGTAATTTCCTAGGTATTTGCTTTTATACAAACATGGGATTCAAAGAGAAAGCTCCATACTCATGTAGACTTAACATGCCTAGGAAATAGCCCTTTGGATGATCATATTAGCATATGTCACATCCATCATCCTCTTCTATTGTTAGCCTATAGCCTCTTCTACTATAGCAATTTTTTCCTTTTTTGTTAATAAGCATTCCTACTTGTTTCTTTGTTCTTTTTTCTCTTGTTTACTTGATCACTCAATTCTTTTTACATTACCCTCACCTCTATGGTTTTCATGTAGGTCATAACTTTGTCACTTATCAACTCCCACATCTTATCTATCCTTGCTTGAAGTTCAATGATAGACTTTTGTATTGGAAAGGTTTGTTGTGAAATCACCTCATCAAGAGATCCCTATTTTTCCTCATCATAGATATGGAACCTCTTCTTTTGAATAGTTCGGTCCCAGTTATATTCCTCTACATTCTATCATTTACATAGTGCTCTTTCTTCTTTTTCCACCTACCTATCTAGCCTTTATATTTTATGGGCTTTTAATTTGGATAACTAACCTTGGGTATAAATCCCAAGGGTTTCCCACATTTGGTTATGAAGCCCATCTATTATGTGGAAAATTTTCTCTTTTTGAGAGAAATCATGGCATGGACATCTATGTAGTAGTGAATAGTATCTATCCAAGGCCGCATCCAAGGATTCATGTTTTCCTTGCCATCATCCTTGGATTTTTTTTTTCAGTTGGACACTTTCACAAAGGTTTGATATTTCTCATTGAAGAGTTCCAGCATTATCGACCATCGATTCATTAAATCTAATTCCAAAAATCTATACCAACTTTCAACTTTGTTAACTAGTATCCTAGGGAAGAGCTTAAGATTTTGTCACATACTCTTGATGTTCTACAAGGAATAGGCATCATGTAAGGCTTTTAAGTGATGTTGTGGATCAAAGTTATAGCCTCCAACAAATTTAGGGAGGTTATTCATATCAAGCCTTTTGATGTGACTTTTTCTTTGGTGTTCATGAGGTATCCTAATTGCCTCCATTACCTATGTCATGATCCTAATAACCAAGAAGGGACCATCATCATCAAACATGTTGTGGTGATAATTTCTTTTTCTTGTTGTTTGATTATGATGATTTTGTTCATGCTCACACTAATGATATTGTCTATTTATACTTCTATCTTCATCTTGATCCTATTTATATACCTATGTTCATCTTCATCAACATTAGACATGGAAGAGGAAGAGGAAGATGCTAAACCAGGAGAATCACCATGGCTTCTATGTTTCCCCCTATGGTTCCTTGATGTATCTCTTTTAGGTTTGGAGAAGGTCCTGGGCCTTGGCCCTCCTTATTCTAGGACTTACTCCATCTCCCCTAGGATTTTTTGCATTAGATGAACATTGTGTTTGAGTGTAGTAAGGGTCTAAATGAGCATTTGAAATCCCTACTTGAAGTTTTTCACTCTAATTTTTCTTGGAATCAATCCTATCATTTCTCCTACAAGAGTTTTCATCATGTGATGCATTCTTGGTTCTATGTGAAGAAGACATGGTTTTGTTTGATAATGTGTATAGCTTAAAATATTAATATTTTCTAAAATATAGATTGTTAATACCTTTACAATGCTAGGGTATAATATAACTAATCTAGATATCTAGCACCATCCCTAGCAATGGTGCTAATGATGAGCAGTAGGTACCCCCTATACCCAACCATACTAATGATAAGTGTTTATGCATGATCTAGCTAAATTCCATGGATGTGACTATTTGTGGCATATAAATTATTAAGCATTGATCGTAGGATGTTGTCTTCCCTCTTGGATTGATGGTAGCTTTGTCATGTATGGTTTAGTCCAAAGTGACATATATGATGATTGATGTTGTTGTGTCCTTATGCTAATCTTAACAGTAATGAATAAACTAATTATTTAATATAACTAACAATAAGAAGGTAAATATAAACTATCCTAGAGTGATGAGCATCTAGTCCTAACTTACCATACACATCTTGGACATATGTAACTATTACTAAGATTACCAAGCATTATGCTACTAGGTGAACTAAGCAATAACACTACTGGGATTACCAAAGAATTATTCTGCTTTACTAATGAAGAAGTAAAGAAGTTAGAAATGTGACTAATTAAACTAGGAAAATAGTAAAATATATGCTCAATAAAATAGTAAAGCTAAGTGGATGCTGCAATGATGAAAAGAAATCTTGATCTTTGTTTTCAGACATGAATTGTATCCAAGTACACTTCACTTAAATAAATATTCCATACAACTACTCAACACCACATTGCGAGAGTTTACTCTCTATTGCTAAGTTATGAAAACAAACTACAAGAGTGTACCTAAGGATGGAATGAAAAGTTATGTGGATCCATGTGCCTAAGTGTTGTATTTATAGGCTGCACACATCCCACGCTATTGTATCTATGATGACATAACATGTGCTATGATATCATATAAATGACATTGTAGATACGATATCGTAGTTACGATATTGTTGTAGACTAAAATTGACTTTATCACCTTTGCTTATTCAATATAATATCTAAGGATAACATAATAATCTACCATAAAACATTTTTTTCTAAATCCTACTGATGAAACAATATGTAAATAATGTTCTTTTACATAAAATCCTAAAGTTTTCTTCAATATGATACATAATAATTTTATAAATAAGTTATTGATCATAGTCAACTTGTAATTATTTAAATATGATTTCCCTTCCTTTTTAAAATGCATAACAACTTTACTAACTATTCATTATCTAGTCAAACCATTTTGAAGTCTTTCATTAAGCATTTTCTAAGTCTCTCTCTAGACTACCTCTCCTCTACATTTTAATAATTCAACATATAAACCTTTTACATTTTTAAGTCTTTCATTAAGCATTTTCTAACTCTCTTTCTAGACTACCTCTCCACTACATTTTATATTAGAATTTTATTACCTTTCTAGACTCTCTTTCTAGATGATCTATATTAGAATTTTGTCACCTGAATTTTATCTAGGAAATTACAAGTATCTAATTTACATCACCTCATCTTCCAAGTATAGATTCTAAAATAGTACCTAGAAGCTTAGTAAATATATTTTTGATTACACTCAATATATAACTATTAAGATATGTTTTATCTCATTTTTTAAAAATCATAACTACTTTATTAATGCATGATTCCTTTTCTAACCCCACTTTTATGATCAAATTTAACTTCTTTCACATAGCATTCCATACCAATGGTCCTTTCCATTTAAGCATTTCTTCATATAATTTATTTAGATTAACAAGTTTTCCTAATGCCATTTTTTTATTCCTTGCATTATATCATCAAAAGAAATGAACAATGCATTATCATTATTATGAAAATCTTTTATTCTATCATCACTCGTAATAAAATTTTAATAAAAATTTTCAATCTCTTTAACAGAGAAGCATAGTCTATCCTTCTATTACTTTGAAATGAATGCCAAAATTATTTGGGAATTTTCTATATTATTTCTAATAAACTTGAAACACCACAAAAATTTGCATGTTATAGCTAATTGTTATCATGTAGCTTTCACCCCATGAAACCTAAGGCAAACGTCATTGTAAATGTGAAGACTAAAACCCAAAAAGGGAAATTTCATATACATCATACTTTTGGGCTGAAAACTACCTCATAACTAGTCAAAGCCTCATTCGCCAAGTGAAAAAGATCACCTAGTGTTTATATTTGGGGACGGGGGATGGGAAGGGGTTGTTGGTTAAAAATGCCTTTTAGAATGCCAAGAAAGATATTTGGATGGGTTTTATGCGGGGTATACACTTTTATACACTAGAAATACGTGTAGGGGTAAATCTCACCTACCCCTAGCATGGAAGGATGGGGGTTTTGGAAACTTTATCCCTTCAATATGGAGACTACATGCACAACCTGGAAACCTTTTCTTGTTATCATGGAAGTCTCTCCCTAGTGTGGAGTCTTCATCCCCAACATTAAAAATTACATCCCCTAGCATGGAAGTTACAAAAGCCAAAATTCATCACTTCATGCACTTCAATTTTAACCAACCACTTCAGTAAGCATGGTGGAGAGCTTATCATGGAAGATTCATGTCCAATGTGGAAGGTCTACCATCGTTCATATTTATAGTAAATAGAATGGCCATCAGGGAAGGTGCTTACTATGTATAGTAACCCCCCAAAATTTTTGTATCCACCTCACCTAAATTTGGCAACCATTTTTTAGCCATTCTATAGCTAATTTATAGCCATTTTGTAGCCAAATAACAACCATTTTGTAGCCCCAAACACCATTTATAGGTTCAACACTTTGGTAGTTCAGTAATTTTCAATAGGTTTCACTTTTTTGACACTTGAATAGATTAAGTATACATATACTTTTAAGTAATAATTCCACACTGGGACATTTTCAAGTACTCAATGGTTCTTGCAATCTCCCATGTTTAAATCCTCTTGAACCCTAGCATGGAAGCACCTTTACGTTGAGATTTTTGGATTTTTTATGTCAACACTATACTTCTAGGATTCCCAAATCCCAACGTGGAATAATCTAGCATCCAAACTTTCCACTTTTCTCATACCTCAGTAGTAGCCGACATTACAGATATGAGATTGCAACACTGGAGGTTTGATAGCATCAAGAGTGGTAGGACATCTGGATTTTGGAGTTGACGACATCATCTTCAATGGACCCAATAGCCTTGTCCAAGTGAACCCTCCTTATTGCCCATTCAGACACCATTTGTAAATTTTTCTCTAACTTATTCTTTATTTTTCTCAATAAAGTTTTAACTTTTGGGTTTTATGTGCAAGATATATTTGTTTACTTTTTGTGCATTATTTAGATCTATTATCAGTTTTTGCATTCCATTTCACTATACCATTTTGTAAATCCCCCCAATCCTTGGTTGATTTATCAAATTGGCCAAGGTACAATGAATCCCATTTTTTCATGGAGGCCCTTGGGATTCATAGGTTAAGAAACTGTTGTACACTAGATCTTCTCAGTTTTTTCTAGCAATTGAATTTTTTGGTTGCAACTATTTTTCTTGTTGCTAGGAGGAGGGCCTCTACCTAATTTCTATGCTAAAATCTGTTAGCCATATTGCCAAAATTGTCTCCTAGCAATAAATTTTCATTTTTGCAACCAAGATATTGAAAGATCAACATTTCCCTTTCCCCCTATGATCAAAACTATAGTGTGGAAGTTTTAGGTAGTTGGGTGGTGATTTTGATAGCAACTGTTGTGAAATTTTCAATCCCAAAGCTAGCATTGAAACCTTTCCCTTTGTTTCTTTCCTTTTGTTGCCAATTTTTTTAGTTTCCAAAGTGGATGATGCAACCCTTATAGAAATTAATAAACTTTTGGAAGTTAGCTTCCCCCATTTTTCCAAGCTAAGAAAATTGGTAGCCTGCCAAACCAAATTCTTAGTGGGAACTACCAACTTTCCACTTTGATTTTTTAGTCTTTCCAATTATCAACGTTGGGTTAGGAGGTGTGATATTCCCATTATCTCACGCCCCTTCCTTCCCCCTTGCCACACCTCATGTAGAGGCAGTTGGAACGCCAACATGGGTTAGGCTTGTCACCAACTTTACAACTAGAATTATTTCTCCCAATTGCAAATTGAAATGATTTTTAATCATTTGTAGGAAAAATTTCCAAAACCTTCAAAAGATCAATGCTACCCATTTCCCCCATGTGACCAAAACTACAACATTGAAGTTGCAGGTGGTTAGGTGGTGGTTTTCATAGTACTTGCAGTGAAATTTTTCCTCCAAAGGCAGCATTGATATTATTTCAGTTTTTTTCCCTTTTGCTACCAATTTTTCTAGCTTCTAAAGTTGGTGGTGAAGCCCTTTTGGAAATTACCAAACTTATGGTAGTTAAATTTCCCCATTTTTCTAAGTTGAGAAAATTGGTAGCCTACCAAAAGTAAGTTTTAGTGGAAAATCCAACTTTCCCCTTTGATTTTTCAACTTCTCCCCCTCTTCCCAATGTTGAGCTAGAAGGTGAAAGATTTCCATTATCTCACCTTCCTTCTTTCCCCCCGCCCCCCTACCATACCCAATGTAGAGGTAGTTGGAAGGCCAACTTGGATAATTCTTAATACTAACATCTCTGACTTTTCATTTTTGGTAAGGAGGTAAACCCCCATTACC
>MNCI01005559.1:24283-51297 GCA_015680685.1 Gnetum montanum | reverse complement strand
AAATACCTCTATTTGATATTTATGTAGATATATCAACCTAATCAATTGAGATGGAGTAAGAGGATGAAAAACATAGCTTCAAGGAACAACAAGAAGAGGATGATGAATTTAGGGTTGAATTTGTGCCTGAAAACGTCTTGGGAGGACTATTCCAACAAACATCTCCCAAGGTCATTGTGCCTTTCTATAAAGGATTTGTTTTCTTCATGGGAATGGTGCCACCATCTTCCACTCCTTCTTACCGTACCATAGCTAATCCCACACCAGTCATAGCCATGCATCAAACTCAATTGATGCTAGAAACTATGATTCATAATCCATCTATATCATTTTCCACATAGCCTTAATTTTTGTAGCCATCAATGATGGTTTTTACCATCACAAATCTATTAACTACTTGTGCGGAACCTACTATGAAATCCCAAGTAACTCAGGGGTCACACACCTCCTTTATTCTATTTGTACCTTAGGTACCAACACAAACATCCTTTTCTTTGTTTGGTCCACAAGCCACAATCATAATGCAACCAATTCCTTCTCTCATGCAACCCATAGTGAGGCTACAAGCCTCACAACAAATACCACATCCTTATGTACAAACCCCACAACCAACAAGGATAGCATAGGGCCTTGATCAATCCTTTTAGATGATTGAGACCTATAGGAGATGTTGAAAAGGCTTAAAGCATCTACATCATAGACTATCAAGATTATGGACTTCTATCAGAATGATCTCATCAATCCTGTAGTCCCACCCTTGAGACTTTCTCCTAGTGTCTCTATTTATAAATTTATCAAATACAATGGAGACGGTGATCCCAATGCTCATCTTATTGCCTTTTGATCTGAATGCTTACTCTTATAGCCATGGCCTCATACTAGCATGAATATTTTCCCTATGTCACTAACTAGGAAAGCACCTAATTGGTACCATGCATTACCTAGTAGATCCATATCTTCTTTGGAGGACTTGTTAGCCTAATTTATCAACTACTTCAAGTATAACTTAAAGTTTAACATCACACTAGATCAAATCATGTAGATTAAGCAAGGATCCCTTGTGCCTATGTAGAAATTCATTCAATAGTACAATGGATTGTTGAATGAAATACCAAAGCCTATAGATAAAGCCCAATTGTTAGCCATATTTAAGGGAGTGGTTAATGACTTCATCAAGTCCAATCTCTACTACCTTTACTCGTGGTTTCTCAAACTAAAAATATATAAGATGTTGCAAAGTTTAGTCATGATCTAGCCTATATAGCATACAAAAACCAACACACTCAAAGAGATAAGGAAAAGAGTAAATAAAACAATGTTATTGTAGAAATTGTGATAAAGAAACAAAGATCATGAACTTAGGTCCAAGGGCCAACCCACCCATAGCCCTCACTAATAAATGTAATAACCAACCATAAACCTCTAGGGCTATTACATTGACAATAACCAGACCTAAATTTGAAATAAAGGATAGATTCAAATACACTACCTTACCTATGAAAAAATTTGAGTTAGTAAACTAACTATTAAAAAGTGGGTACATGTAGTACAAAAAAATGACTAAAGCCACTCAAAATAAACATGAGTGATTATGTGAAATAGCGAAAGACCCCACTCAAGAAATGAAGGATTATCCTTAATTACCTAGATGCTTCAAACTAGATTGATTTTTTCATTATCATCAACTACTTGGTCATGATATAGACTTATACCTTTCAGTAAAGGATGACCTACAAAGGATGATAGATAGGAGGGAGTTGGTCCTAGATGCTTCCAACCTAGTTCAACTAGAAAACTAGTTGATGAAAGTCTACAAAGACCCATTGAATGCTAATGATAGCCCTTATGTTATTTCAACATTCAACATTAATGATGATCAAAGACTTGCAAGAGAACCATTCATGATTCAAGTACCCCTATATAATGAAAGGGCTTCTTTAGCTTCCCACAGCTCAAGATCCTTCTTCGTAATAAGTGTACCATCATGAGTGTCTCCCAAGGAACCTTTTGTCATCAAGGTCAACCAGCCAAACACAGCACAACTAGCTATAGCCTAAATAACTATACAATGACCTTTCATGATGGCTAATGCTATTATCTCTTCTTCACAACCAATGGCTAACAACCAAAAAACTTCAGCCTAGAAAAGGAAGAAGCATAAGAAAAATCCTAACAACAAGGGTGACAAGCAGAAAAAGGCACAAAAGGAAGTGGGTCCACCAAAACCCACTTCCATTTCAGCTATACCCATGAACTCCTCTACCTAACTAACTCCAACCAATAAGCCACAAGAGGACACCAAACCCCACAATCAGAAAAATGATGAAAAGCCCCAACAAACACAACCTAGGATCAAAGTTTGCATTTTGGGATGCATGGAGGAAGTAAAGCGCAATCAGGGTGACAAGCCCCATGGCCAATGATAAAAACTTCTTCAGTGCAATAGACCAAGTTAGGTAATCCCTCAATAAAAATAATACAACATTAATCTTATATGACCTGATCATGACTTCTTCTACACATCGTGAGGTGTTAGTCAAAATGTTAACTTCCATCCTTGTTAGTGAGGATATCACCACTAACAAGGAATCCATCCATGTAGTGACGATTCCTCCCTTGCCAAAGGAGGTGAAGTTAATGCACCTTGTATTTCATGATAGCAAAATTAAGGTCAATCTCCAAAATGGTAAAGTAACTAGAACACCTTTATTCATAACCATACACATAGAACAATTTAAAATACAATGGATGCATGTTGATGATGGAACTACAACCAACGTCATCCCATGCACCATCGCTGAATGCTTGGGCTTAATAGAGTAAAGAAAATCTACAACCATTGTATCTCTTAAGTCCATCTCCATGGATTTTGTAGCTAAGGAGCAATTCCACACAACCATCAATTTCTTGATGGTGGAGAAGACTCTAGGATTCAACTCGATTCTGGGAGGATCTTGGTTGGCTTAATTACAAGTTGTGTCCTCTTCCATCCATCAAGACATTTAGCTTTCTTACGAGAGAGATGAAATCATCATTCATGGTGATAATGTGATTTTCCTAGCTATCAACAATGTAGACATAGAGTAGGGATCTGAAGTGGAGCTTCAAGAAGAAGTTCCTAGCCATGAAGAGTAACAACCCAGGATAGCCAATTATGACAATGATAGCCAATGGTATGCATTATGGGATGAACTTCCTTTTAACATAATAAGTGAAGGATATGGTGAATATAAGCTTGTGCAGAGTAGGCCTTACTTACTTCCTAATCTTGCAAAGATTAAGAAGAATATACACAAGTGAAGTTTACCTTAACCCTCTCATGCCCCTATGACCAGATACATCGATAGCAATGTAGCCTTACTTTCTTTTGTAATTTATTATATCTTTTTATGGATTTTTTGTTTTACTCTTTATGAATGTAGCCTAAGTTCATTTGCATTTTTACCTATTTTTAATTACCTTTATTTATTTATTTACTTATGCTATAAACATAAAAAAATCCTTATAAATATACTTCTTTTTCATAGCCAGTCTACTAAGACCTCAAACTGACATTATGGCCTACCATGACCTTAAACTAGAAAAGATAATCACACAACCTAGTTCACTAAGACTTAAACTGGCATTATGGCCTAGCATGGCCTTAAAGTAAAAAAGATAATTAGATAACCCAGTTTGCTAAGATTCTAAGCTGGCACTACAATTTGCTAAGACTTTAAACTAGAAATATGGCCCTCCATGGCTTTAAACTGATAATGTAGTCACAATCACACAATATAATCTATACCCACAATCACCTGAAACTAACAAACATCTTATTTATTATTACACTTCTTTTTTTTGATTAGCCATTTAATGTTATAATCAAAATTTCAACATAGCCATTCCCAACATTTATAACATTTACAATGTTTACTACAACTATAGATACATATAACAAAAAATAAAACCAAAATTTAAATTTAATGTTAAAAGTTCCATAACATACATAAGCCATGACCACATTGCGTGGAAAGAATGTCAAAGAATAACAACTATCTATAATATAGTCTTGGCTAATCATAGCCATCAACATGAAAATAAAAGACAAATAGCGAACAAGCTAAATTGATGGATGTTGCTGAGTGGCATCTAGAGGAGGAAGTGTGGATCATTCCCACCCTCACAGCTGGGGCCTTCAATTTCTCCTAAGGCCTAAGATGCAACAACATATAGCTAGTTAGTAACCCATAGCCTAAACCATAGCTAAAAAAAACATAAAATATTTCAAACCTCTAGAGATTCTAGCTTCATTACTTTTAGGAGTAGAAGTAGAAGGCCTTCCTCCAAATAATAGAGAATTTGGTCCTCTATTATGTTGACCTAGTTAACATCCCCAAAGAGGATGCCATTCCTATCTATAGGAGTCCAAGTAGGAGCCTCCTTGGTAGTAGTAGCTATAGATGTCTTATTTGCAGTAGTGGTAATTCAAGTAGTAAGAGATTGCTCCATCATGAGAGTACTTTCAAAAAGTTGATAAGCACTCTCTGCCTAGATCCCTTGGATAAATAGCTCTCTCTTCTGTTGTTAAACTAACTCCTCCTTGAGCCACTTAAGGCAGGTTCCACAATCTACCTTGTATTGTTGCTTGTGGAACTTTTGTTTCTTGCCCCACTCTAGGACTCAAGCATAGTGATCCTTTTAGTCCTCAACCTTTTGAAAGATGAGGTACATCTACATATGTTATTCTACCATCTCCCATAGCACTAATACTTTATCCTAAATGACATGCTAATAGAAGGCCCATGTGATCTCCCTAGTCTATAGCTTCCTTCAGTTGGTCACTTAGGCCTTCACAAAGGCCTTGTGGTCTTAAAGATCTCTAATCATCTCCTCTTGCCATTAAGTATTCTTCCTTAAGGCCATAACTTCCTCCCATAGGGATTCATTGGACATCTTTAGCTTCCATAAAGCTTTTGCACATGACATTGCTAGATCAATAGTAGTCTTGTACAACTTCAAGGATACACTAGATACATCAGAGGGGGACTTATGCAAGGAGTCTATCTCCATGTCTTTGCTAGGGGTCCAAATCCATAGAATACACTACAAAATCATAGAATACAACTCTATACATAATACATAACCTAAGATAGCCAGAATGCATGTGTAGCCTACAACTAAAGCATAAAACAAAATCCTTACCTATCTTGGGTGCAACCTAATGTAATCGATCAATGATATCCTTAGCCATCCCATGCATGAACTCCACCTTATCTAAAGTCTCTACCCATGGTTTCATATGAAAATTAGGGATAGGAGCTTACATTAATGGTTCAAGAACTATTGTAAGCATAATAATCATGAAAAGGCTAGGATGAAAACTAAAGATAAATAATGAGATGAAACAAAAGCATTGAGGTAGGGGCATACCTAGTCCCTTCTCCTTCTCTTCCTCCTTTGGGATGATGATGGTAGATGTACCTAGTACTGCCTCACCAAACAAGGCATCTAGATCATCTATACTTGCATCAAAAAATCCTTCAAAGTTAGGTTGCTTTAGGAGTTTCTCTTCTACATGCCTTTGTTTCACCTTTGTAGTAGCTTGGGCTACCACAGCCTGATGCTTATCTACAACCATATTACATAGAAAATTGGTTAACACATGAAACCATCACATAGCCATAAACTTTAAAGCATAAACATCAAATAGCCAAACTTAAAATAAGCTTACCTATAATTGCTTTCTACAATGACTTAAGGTTAAACCTAAGTTTCTTTGGGGTAGGCTAGTCTGATGCTAGCAGTTTCTCCTCCATGGGCCTCTCGAGTTTCTCTCTAGTTACCCCTTCAACCTCCATACACCATCCTCTAGCATCCAAAATACTAATAGTAAACATGAGAGGCTCATCATCATCAGTGCTGTTAGGAGACTCTCATTGCTTAACATCAAGATACTTAGTGGTGATGGATAATGTATCATCCATCCCCTCTATTGGGTTCTAGGCCTACATTGTTATATTAATGTGCTTTATCCAAGGCCTAGAAAGTTATCTTGGGTCTTGGGAAATGCATCACCCATCACTATACACCATCAGAAACTCCACAAACGTCTTTAAATAACCTACAAAAAATGCAAAGTGAATATGGATTATTGTAGAGGTATTAGCACAAAGTATAAGGATCTCCTTCTGAAGCCCAATAGCTAGAGCAGTAGCCTAGTCAAATCTAGTGTTCTCCATTAGGACCTTCTTAACGGTCCACCTCTATACTATGGTGATTACCTTCTTTTGTAATAATAGTTTAGGAAACCCACAAGACCTGAACAAAGGATATGCTTCCATTGCATCAATATTGATGAAGCTATCCATGGAAATTCTAGAGTGGCCCATGTTGGCATTGAGCCACTCTAAAACTTCATCCTGATGGCTAGTTTCCCTCACTATCCTAGTGGAAACACTTTCTTCATTAGTAGGGATACTAAAAAAGTCATAGAAGAGGCCCACACCAACGTCCATATTCACCTTCACACCTTGGATGATGATGCTAAAATGACCAACCTTCTCATCAAAGGAGTTGATGACGTGCAACATCTCCGTAGTAGGGGTGGAAGGGATAGGTGCCATAAATACATTGAGCAAATCCACATGTTGGATGTTTGCTTGAACATACCTAGGTGCCTATCCTTTTAGCCACTCCTATGCTAGTGTCACTTGACCAAACTTTAGGCTAAGGGTATCCTCATGACGTGTCCTTGAAAGTGGTATGGTGACATCAGTAGAGGTGGAAGGTCCTGCAAAGCAACTACCAAAATTTTAGCATTAACATAAGCAAATTTAATAGCCAGTCAAAGTAAAAGAACATTCAAAGTTATAGCCATGAAACACTAGAAGCTATGGCCTTTATGTTTACCTATCCTTTTCTTCTTTGGCATGGAGGTCCCAACTACAAGGATCTAATCCATATAATTGTTGAACTTTGTCCACCACTTGTGCATTTTTCCATCATCCTTGCATTTCTTGTATACAAGGTTGAACCTTGAGGTGTATGGATCAAAGTCCCCTCTTAATTATTGATACACAATAGTTCTAATTTGAGGAATCTTGATGAATTCATCCAAAGATCCTTATGCCGTGGTATGGATTTGATCATTGATGATCAAACCTTGATCATTGAACTTGTACTTTCAAATAGTTTGTAAAACCAATGAAGTTAGGAAAGATAGTTAAGTCAAAAACATAAAAATATTACAACAACCATGCTTACCCCTATAGATGATACATGGTTCCAAGCGGGTTTTGGAATAACATGTGTGCTCTATGCACCACTATCATACTATTGTTAGCATCACACTATCTATACTTTGGTATTATCTAGATCTCTATGAGGTAATGTGGGTTGATGGTGTTTACTAAGTCCCCTACTAGCTTAAGAGGTGTATTTCTAGAAAAAAATCTAACAATCAGAATAGATGCTGAAGGTAACATAGTCTCCACTATAACCCCTACAACATCTATAGGAAAGTGTGCCCATAGCATCACACTAAAGTTCTATAAGATATAGTTAAGGAATTTCTTTGTCCTAGGCCAAAACCATAGTGATAGCTTCCCAAAGCCATATCGGGGAGTGGGGTATTGGTCTTGGGATGACCAATATAGCACAAGATACCCACCAACTCCACAATGATGACGATGGGTTTCAAGTGAACCTAGCATAAAGCAAAACAAAAACATTATGATCATTTGGCATTACTTGGCAAATTTAAAACAAAACATCAAGTTGGAGATGAAATTAGCCTCTGTAAAAATATCTAAGGTGTTTATCTAAATTATCTTAAGTAATTCCATGAGAAAACATTATTACAACCTTACATAGCCTTACATTATGGAAATACTTGGAAAAATTACAAAAAACATCTAGTTGGAGGTGAAATTAGCCTCTTTAAAAATCTCTAAGATTTTTATCTAAGTTAGCTTAAGAAATTTGATAAAAGCATTATTACCATATTTTATAGCCTTTTACTTCATAACCAAAATATTATAGCCAAAATCATAAGCCTTGGTCTAAATTATGCATAAATTAGAAAAAGGCATCTAAACTTTGCATAAATTTAGAAAAAGCATGCATGAATTTACTAAAAAAAAGGAAAACATTAAAAAATTAAAAAAGAATATAGCCATAGTAAATTTATTTTTTTAAAAAATAGTGAAGCCATTGTTTTTCCTAAAAAGCATATTTAAATCATAATTTTCCATTAGTTTACATGAGAAAGTACACATATCAATCACTAGCATCCCCAAAGGGGTAATGTGCTACAACTGCAACTTTGCCTTATTTACATAGCCATAACCAAAAAATTCATCCAAGCTTCAATTTCAGTGATTTCATCATGGAAAGAACCCTGAAGTCACAAGATTTGAAACCATGACCTTTACAACCAAAAATACATAGTCATTTTTACATGGGATATAGACAAATTAGCAAAATAACCGTAGCTATCACCATGAATTCTCTCTTCACATGGCGTTAAGAAAAAATTAGCAAACAATTCATTTGAGCTTCAAATGGAGTGATTCTACCACCATTTGAAAGATTAAATTGAGCCCTAGGCACCAATGCTTAAAAGAAATTAAAAAATCCTTGTCATTTATCTAGAAACAAATTTATCAATGTGGACAGAATTCTGAAAATGCCATAAACCTCCTTTTGACATAGGATTGATAATTTTTTTTAAAAAATTTCATTTTAAGTCCAATTAGGGTGATTCCACCTTTGTTAGAAAGCCATAGCCAAAAATAGCCAAAACCACTACTGTTTGTTTAGAAAAAATTTGTGATCTTCCATGAAATTATAAAAATGGCATAAAAAACCTGATTGCACAACCTTATAAAAATAGCTAGAACTCCATTGATTCAAAAACAAATTGAACAAAACAACATACATTGAAAAGATTAAATGAAGGGGCTACAAATCCATAGCATCAGATTTTGAAGATATGTAGCTTTTTTCCTAATAAAAAATACACAAAATTGCTTACTTTTTTGTATAAATCCTAAAGCCTAACTTAATATAGCCATAAAAACATTGCCAAAATAGTCAAAAGAATTGATACCCATTAGAAAACACACCAAGATAATGGGGTAGGATTTTGTTGAAATCTAATTTTGACAAAGACTTTGGCCTAGATCTAAAACAAATGGCCATACCACATATTTTGGGAAAAAAGCATAAAATAGTAGGATTGATTTTAAAAATCAAATCTATTGAGGCAAAAACAATGAAAAAACCATGGATATATGTGGAAATAGCTAAAATAAGAGGTGCAATTTTGGTAGAATTTCATTTTATGACCTCCATCAAATTAGATCTGAGAAAAATTGTCTTGCATGCAGTAAGAAAAATATGAGAAAACCATAGAAAATAGCTACAAATAAAAACAAAAATAGGTGGAACTACCTACCTTGGAGTGGTGAAGGATGAGGCTTGAATGGAGATAGGCCTAGGAACCTCTAAAAGCACCCTAGAATGCTCATAGATCTTTTGAATTGTAGGGTTCTAGCTTTTTTCTCCTCATTGCTTAGATGCCATGGCAAGCTCAACATTTGGGATGATTGAGATTAGGAGAAAATAGGAGTTCTACATTGGCTATGAGAAGGAGGGAAGGCTTCCATGCTAAAAATTGATTACTTCTACCATAAAAATCTTTGCAAGAGCTCTCCACCAATGTGCAGTTTTCAAGAATGACAATTATGATTGAAAACTTGCAAAAATTCAACCATATAAAGCACATCTAAACCTAAACGCACAAATTGAAACCCGAGCTGCTAATTTAGTGCACCATGACTCTAATTGCATTTAAGTGTAAGGGAGAAAAGTCTTTTAAACTCTAAGTTTGGGTGGAAAACAACTTCACTTTTCAAAATTTTAAATTTTTTGACTATGAACCCCACCTTGCACCTTCTCTCGTAAGCAAAAAGTTGCATCAACATTGATATTTTTTCCAATTTTGACACTTTGAACCATATTGCAACTTTAACTCCCTTTCATCCATGCTGGGGATGTCATGTCCAATGTGGATATATGCCTTCCATTTCACAAAATCATTAAAATATAACTATTTTTCCTTTTTTAATAACCAAAACATAGCCTTTTCAACCCTAAATTCTTGAAAGTGAATGAGACATAAATGAAGCTAGACACTATGGGTGTCCAAATTGGGGCACTAGTGCATAGCATGGAGGTGGAGGGATAACATTGATCCATACCTCCCAGTACTCATCTTGCCCAAGTTTGACCTTGAAGTGGATCCCACATGACCTAGAATCCCTCCAAGCATCTCCGGCAACATTAAAACCTCACCAAATCAAGTTGAAATTGGTCAAAACCTTGGGATTTAGTGTTTTCACATTGGGGAAGGCTTCATCCATGCTAAGACTCTTACCCTCAACATGGATGAATGGGGAAAGCCAAAAGTTACCTAAATCGATTATCTGGTGAACATTCTTGAAAGCCTTGTAATCCCTAGACCCATCTAGAGCCCTCTATCACTTCCTAAGACCTAGAAAACTCTAAAAAAATGACAAAAAAAATATCCTCCTCATCTCATACACACTAGGATTACCAAGCCTATTGTGGAAAATGGGGAAAATTTTATGGAGCACTTAGGAGCCTTCAAGATGATGGATCTTGATGCCAAATGTCAATAGTCGACATTGACAACCCTAGAGACTAACATGCATGGTTGATTGACTATTGATTTGGCCTACATTTGAATTTCTTGGTTTGGAGACATCCTATCCATGCTAAGCCTCCCAATCTTAGTGTGGATGAAAAGGGGAAAGCCTAAAAACCTTGTCACAACCTTCAAAATGATCAAATTTTAACCTTAGACACTAATGGCTAGTGCTAGCAACCTTGTGGACACTCATGCATAGCCAAATTTGATCATAAAAGATAAAAATACCTTCATCCCAATCTTCCACATTGAGCATGGAAAATGGAGGAAGCCCAAAAATTGCTTAATAACCCTTAAAACAACCAAAATCTGACATTAGGTATTAGTAGTCAATGCCAATAACCTTAAAAGCCTACATGCATATAGCTAGAAATGATAAAATTTAGGATCCCTTAGTTATTCCATGTTGAGAGCCACCTCCTCCATGCTACCTAACATGGAAGAAAGGCGAAAACTTTTGGGGACTCCAAAATAGCTTCCAAAGACCTTGAATGAACACTAAAAAGACCTATGTGTTTCCTAGAACTTTTTTACACATCCTCAAACCCTCAAGACTATCAAAATTGATGATAAGTGGCTAGAAAGCCTTTTCCTCCTAATTTTCCATGCTAAGCATGAAAATCCTAGCATGGAAAAATCTGGAAAATCTCAAAATCCATTCAATAACTCTTGAAACGATCAAATTCTAACACTAGGTGGCAACAATCAATAGTAGCAACCTTTGAGACCTACATGCATGATTAGAAATGACGCAAAACTTCAAAAAGATAGTTTACCCTAGTCTTACATGTTGAGCATACTATCCTTAGCATGGAAATAGGGGGAAGCTCATAAAACCATCTAAGAAATCTCCAAATTAGCCAAACTTGAGCTCAAACCCTAGTCGTTGACCCTAACAACCTTGGAAGCATGCATGTAGGATCGATTGATGCCAAAACTAGCACAAATATAGGATTTATGATTCTTAAATGCTAAGGATCCATTTTTCCATGTTCAAAATAGTCTCTCCACTATGGAAACTCAAGGGGAAGCTCCTAAATACCTCAAAATGACATCAAATAGGCTTAGATTCACTATAGAACACTATTAGCAACTATCAGAGCCTTCAAACGTCACGAAACTAATGTAAAATGGTCAAAAGATGATTCCCCTAGTCAAAAATGTTAAGATCCCTATCCCCATGGTGGAAAAGTTGGGGAAGATGTAAAACCACATGGGAATACTTAAAACTACCATATTTTGACATGGAGGCATAGCCCTTCACCCTAGCGACTCTGAAAGCTCACATGCATGGTCAATTATGACCTAAACTAATCTAAATCTATCATGCTTGCTTCATCCATGTTGGAGAAGTCCCCTTCCATGCTAGGCAACATGGAAACATGGAGGAAAATCTACGTTTCCACATTTGGTGACAAGATGACACTCCTATAAGCTAAAGACCTATGCTAGAGGAGCCTAAGACCTCATAGCCTTTAGATTTTGCTTGTTTGACCTCATTTTGACCTCTAACCTATTTCACCCATTCTGACATTCTATGGAAACTTTCCTAGTGTGGAAATAAGGGTGGGGGAAGACCTTAAGTACCCATAAACAACTTTCAAACATGTCCAAAATTAGCCAGAAACTTGTAAAATCAAGGTCTACAGCTTTGGGGGCCTAGAAACTTAGTCAAAGTGCTCCTAAACCACTCTAAATTTCATAAAATAATTTTCCTCCCATTTTTCCACACTAAGGATACTATGCTAAATGTGGAAAAATTGGAAAAGCCATTTTGACATGTTTCGACACTCAAAATCAACTCAAACTACCTAAAAATGAAGCTAAGCGATGCATAACTTCTAGATTTGGGTTTTGACTACTTGTTTGACCTCATTTAACCTTGATTTTTCTAAGGTTTTGATTTTCCATGCTAAGACCCCATTTCTTGCATGCTGGCCAGCATGGAAACAAAAGGGGAAGGCTTCAAAACTTGCTTTTTTGCCTTTACAGACCCCTGGAGTGTCCAATTTTGATGGATCTAACTTTGCATTACCTTGGGAAGGTTTCAAAACCTCAATTTTAGACCTCTTAGCATCTTAAAACCTATTTTCCTTGGTTTCCACATTGAACCCAACATGGAATCCTTATAACACTTATTTTTTTGGTCCAAACAACCTAGAAATAATCATGATTGATGTCCAAACTCACATAATAGCCTTGTAACCTTAAAACATGGCCCGATAAGGCCTAAAACTGGAAAAACCTAACCATTTAAAACCTACATTAGTCAAATTTTACCACATATAGCCTATTTTGCTTGATTTTTCGTTATTACATAGTATTTTGGCTTATTTTGGACTTAGGTTGCATTGTTCATCTTGTTGATATCCTATGGTCTTTATACAGCCTTATAGGCTCTTTATTTGCCTTATAATAGCCTTATTTGCCTTTTTCTGGCCTTTGAATGATATCAAATAATGGGGTTTGACCTTCCTTGACCACTTTTTGACACCATATGACTATGGCCAGCTAAGGCCTTAAATTGGCATCATAGTCCACCAAGACTCTAAACTAGCATTATGGCCTGCTAAGTTCTAAAACTAGCAAAATCATGGCCTTTTTTGACCATTCATAGCCTTGAATCTTATACTTTGTTTAATGTTGATCTAACCCTTGTTTGACCCTTATTACACTTTCTTTGATTGTTGTCACCCTATTGATGACCTTGGATGGCCTTGTTTACATTAGATATGCATGTGTTTGCATAATTTTATAACATTTTAGCATTATTTACTCACGTTTACGTAGATGTTGATTAATATGCTTTTGGTTGACATACAAGATCAAAGTATGAGTACCTATGAGCAAATCAATTTGGCTTTGTATCTACATGGACCTCATGATGATTTTGAGTGGTGTATCAACCTTGATTGCCTAGATCTTGAGCCTAAATGTCTTGTAGATCACATAGCCTCAATAAAAAAACGTCTTGTATGGCTTGGAAGCCTAGCCAAAACCCTTGACTTAGAGGTAGGTAACATAACCAAAGAGTCTCTGGTCAAGGTTCCTATCACAACACATAATGATGAGGAGAAAACCTTTAAACTAAGTTCCTCACTAGAACCTCAATATGCTCAAGACATCACCAATGTTTTACAAAGAAATGTTAAGGCCTTTACTTGCTCATATTGATATATGCTAGGCCTATACCCATAGTTAGTCTAGCACAACATCATACTAGACCCTAGCATTACACTAGTTAAGCAAAAAATGCACAAAATTAGACCTAATTTGGCCTCAATAGTTCATGATGAAATCTCAAAGCTTTACCAAGAAGGTTTCATTAGGGCTATTTACTATGCAAAGTGGGTATCCAACATAGTGGTAGTTCCTAAGAAAAATGAAAGTATTTCTATTTGCATTATTGTCCAAGACCTAGATAAAGCAACTATTAAGGATGACTTTCCTTTGCCTAGCATTAATCAACTTATCAATACTACAGCCAAACATGCCTTGTTCATTATGCATGGATTCTCGAGATATAACTGGATTAGGATCAACCTAGAGCAGAACTTAGCATGACCTTTATGATCCCATGGGGGGCCTTTTGTTATACTATGATGCAATTTGGCCTTAAGAATGTCGTAGCAACCTATCAGCGAGCCATGACTTATATAATTAGTGATTACATGCTAGGTTTGCTTAATGATTACATAGATGACATAGCTGTTAAGTCCAAGATGATCAATGATCATGCTAATGACCTAGACCTTGTGTTTAAATGATGTATCAAGTACAAGCTTAGGCTTAATCCTAAGAAATGCATCTTCAATGTTAAGATCGGAAAGATGCTTGGATTTGTGGTCTTTGAAGTAGGGATCCACATTGATCCAAATAAGGTTAAGGACATATCTAAATTAGCAGTGCCTAACAACCTTAAGGAGTTTCAGGGATTATAATGTAGATTATAATTTAGTCATAGGTTCATTGCTAGGTTTATGAATAAGTTATAGCCCATGTAATACTTGCTTAAGAAAAGGATTCACTATGAGTGGATCACCCAATCCCAAAAGGCCTTTGAAAACCTTAAGCAAGAATTAACATAACTACCAATAGTCTATCCTTTGCAAGAGGGTAAATCATTTTACATTTATCTTACCATCTTTGACACATCCATTGCCTCTCTACTTTGTCAAAAACATGATGATGAAGTAGAAATTCCTATATACTACCTTAGCCATGCATTAGTTACCCACGAGACCCGATATACTAAGGTGGAGTCTAGTGCTAGTCTTCTCCTTGAAGAAGTGGAGACATACCTCTTCAAAAGCTAGGGCAATGTCATTTGCAAAGATAACATACTTAGAGTCATAATGACCAACATCTATGAAAGTAGTTGCATAACTTGATGGAAATCCATAACCCCAGAATTTGACCTTCATTATGTCTCTCAATCCTCAATGAAAGGTCAAGCTATAGTAATACAACTTATAGTTTCACTTGTTGATGACCAAGCGACCATAGATCCTAAGTTCCCTGATGAACACATTAACATTATTAGGCAAGTGCCCAAAAGTTATGAGGTGGTCATGTACTTTGACAGAGCTTCAGATAAACATGGGGCCAATGCCACTACCATCATAACATTCCCATCTTATGAAATCTAACCCTTTTCCTATTGTTTTTAGTTCCCATGTACTAACAACGTAGAGGAGTATGAAGGTTTAATCAAAGGGATGATGGTAGCTCTTGACCTAGGAATTAGATACTTAATGATCAAAGGTTATTCACAACTTGTGGTTAACCAAGAAACTGAAGTCTATACATGCAAAGCTAGGCACCTACAACCTTATTGTGACCTAGGAAAGCAATTTTTACAATAATTCACAAACATTGATATCCAATACCTTGAAATGAAAATGCTATAGCCGATGTCATTGCAAAATTAGCCCTTAGTATGATGCTAGATGTGTTTAGTAAGTTTCCCATCTTAATTGTGGACTATTTTATTTTCATCATGCAAACACTAAGGATACTTTTGTGGCCATCATTCATACTTCTCTTGCCATGGAGTGGTATGACAATATCAAATTTTACCTTGTTCATGGTGAATCCTTGCAAGGCCTAACTACTACTTAGAAGGATGCTATATGCAAGTGATCATAGTAGGATGTCATCGTAGGTGATAACACATTATGTTGATGATACTATGATGGCATACTCCTAAAATGCTTAGGTAAAACTAAAGTCAAGACTGTCCTAAAGGAGTTTCACAAGGGTGTTTGTGGAGGACATATAGGACCAAGAGCTATGACCACTAAGATTAGATGGTTAGGCTATTACTAGTCCCATATGAAAAATGACTACTTGCAGAAGGTTAAGTAATGTGACACATGCCAAGAATATAACAACCTTATACATGTTTCACCAACTGAGTTGCATACCACTTAGATAACATGGTCATTTCAATGATAGGGGTTGGATATCATTGGATCCATAATGCCTAAGTATTTCATAGGGCATAGCTTCATCATCAACACAACTAAATATTTTACAAAGTGGGTTGAGGCTATTCCCCTAAGGAAGACTACATCTTAACAAATTTACATATTCATCATAGATAACATTGTAGCATGTTTTGGCATACCCATGATCATAGTTACAAACAATGGACCATAATTTAGTAGCCATGAAATGAAAGATTTCTGCCACAACCTAGGTATCAAGCATTCTTTCACAATGCCCTATTATCCTCAAGCCAATGGATAAGTAGAAGCAAGAAATAATGCCATCATCAATTTACTTAAAAGGATGCTGAACAACACCAAATGCAAGTGACAGGAATGGCTTGTCCATGCAGTATGGATGCACAAAAAAAATTATTGCATGGCAACTGGTATGATCCCTTATAGCTTGGTTTATGATTTTGAAGTTTTTTTACCTCCTAAATTACAGGTCTCATTGCTCCAAGTAGCCTTGACAACCTCATCAATGATGAGAAAAATAAAGAGTTGTGAATGATGACCCTGGACTCGATGGAAGAGCGACGTATGCAAGTGCTTACTCACGTTGAGTACTATTAAGAGAGGCAAAAGTGGCAACATCATCATAACTTGATCATGCGTAAGATCAACGAGGGTAACCTAGTCCTTTAGGCTATCTACGAGCATGCACATAAATTCTCTACAAAATGGGAAGGGCCCTTCCTTGTCTCAAGAGCCTATGGGAATAATGGAATTAGAATAGTCAATAAGAATGGGAATGAGCTAACCAATCCAGTTAATCATTCCTATCTAAAGCCATACTACATGTAGTCAATGATCATTGATAAGTGAGCCTACTTTCAACGGTTTTCTATGACCTTAAACTAACAACATAGCTTACTAGGGCCTTAAATTGATACCATGACCCATTACAGCCTTAAACTAGAAACTTTGGTTACTTGGATAGTTTGATTTTCATGTGGCCTATATGCATTGTTGCATTATAAGAAGCAATGGTGTTTTGTATTCTTTATTGGTGCCTCTTAGGTTAATCCTTCAAACACCAACAAAGAGGGGCCATTAAAACACCACAAAAATTTGCATGTTATAGCTAATTTTCATCACGTAGCTTTCACTCCATGAAACCTGAAGCAAAACTTCATTGTAAATGTGAATATTGTAATCCATAGTGGACAATTTCACATACTTTATACTTTTGGGGCTGAAAAATGCTTCATAAGTGGTTAAAGCCTCATTCCAAAAATGAAAAAAGTTACCTAGTATTTGGAACACCACCACAAAGTGAATTTTTAAAGGGAATTCAGGACATTTGTGTTTTCTCTTAAATCCAATAAAATTAGAATGAAAGTTTGGCTACAAGACTTTCTTGCCCACAATAAAATTTTCATTGAGGTGTTTCATTTGCCCCTTCTTTGTGGATGTTTTGAGGATCAACCTAGAAGACATAAACAAAAAATACAAAACACTACTATAGATTCATTATCAACACTCCTCTTTCTATACTTAATTCAATAGCTATTGAATCATGCCAAAGAGTATTTACAATGGTGAACTAAGGTTAACACATGATAAAAATTTGGAGTGAATATTTGGCTATATATGGGTTATTTGGAAGTGGTTAAACAAACTAAAGAAGAGTTCCAAATGTTTTGACATCATGATCATGACATGGTGATGTTATTTCTTGCTGATGAGATCATCATGCTTCATGCTTGTTGTACTAGTTACATGTGCTTAAACTTGGGAGAAACTAGTGCTTTGATATTTACTACTTTGGCCACTTGGCTCATTCAATTTTTTAGAGTAATTGATTTATTTAGGTTTATACTACATTGGCTTGTTGGATTTCTTGGCATTCTCCCCTCTTCCTTCCCCCATTTCTTATAGTGACACCTTCATTGGGTTTCCATGCTAAGACCAAACTTTAGTTGTGAATTCATTGAATGAAACATTAGGAAACTTGGTAGAGTGATTGATGGAGCATGCTACAAAATATTTCACATGGCAATGACTTGTGAATGTAAAACATAGGTTTTCATTATTAGTAAGATGAGGTTGAAATTAGTGTAAGGTTATCACTATGAAAGCGTAAAGGAAATGATATGGAGTAAGAACTTTTGACATAGTTAAATAAGATAGCAGAGTTTCATGTGTGGAGATTGCATGATAACTTACTACTATAATAATTAGCATCTCTTTGATGACTTGAGGCTCATCATGTAAATAGAACTTGGAAAGATCATGAAAACAAGTTAAAGAAGTATGAGATTACGAGAGATAACATGATAAAACAAGCAAACATTGGCCACTATAAGACATGATTGACATAGCTTGGGAATGCTATATTCTTGCTTTGCATATTTATACAAAATTTTTAATGTTTTGAGATGCCTAATGGATATGCATCAATGTACGCTTACTTGTTACACTCTACAAGATGCATCAATGTCATAGTCTCGTTCAAGTCTACAAAGAAAGGGAAACAATAGTAAAAGCAAACATGTCAATGTTAGGTGTAGTAAGGGCCATACGAAAGCTTTAATATTACCTTGTAGGGATTTGGTGATGCTTGGGAAAATTTATGTTTGAATGATGAACTTAGTTTTTAGTGTTTTCTCCTCACCATTATGGGTTGTAATGGAGGTTTCAAGTAAGGGATGTTCTATGATGTTCCTAGTCTCAAGGTCAAGAATAGTCAAGTCATTCTACAGTATTAAGGCTATATTGTTAAAAATATTTCTATGGTTAAGGTTTAAGTATTCATGCTCAATTAGTCAACTGACATTTCCAAGAGGGTCCACTTAAGCTTAAAAGTAATTTAGATCATCCACACATTTTCCACACTCAATCATGCATGTCACCAAAGGTGTATCAACTAGCATCTACATAATATGTTGGTCAAATAAGGTAAAAAATAAAGCTAAATGATACAAAATAATGTTATTTGTTTATATTTGACATTATATGGTCAAAATAAGTAATAATTCAATGAAAAAGGTAAAAACTATATAAAATAATGAGTTTTAAGGTTAAATAAGCTATGAAAGTGGTGTAATTTCACCTTTTTAGGGTAGTTTTGACAAAGTGTGGGGTTATATAAGCTATGAATTTTACTATCCTAGCATTTTTAGGATCAAATAAGCTATGATTTCATTGTCCTAGTGTTTTTAGAACTTAGGTATTTTTTTATCATGATTTATGGAGCCCACATGTCAACATTTTTAGGCACATGGGCATTATTTTGGGCTCAAAAAAATAATTTCTCATCAAATAGCAACATGTGAGATAAATTTCATTTTCTGTTACATTGTAACAACGTTTTTAGGCTAGACTTGGGCTTTTTCAACACTTCTGCATAGTGTGTTTGACCTACAAGAAGACATTTTTTTACAAATCTTAGCTTGAGGTCAATTTCATCATGGTAGTGTATTTGGGCATGGATGGAATTACAAAACTACCAAGGCTTAGTGTATTTCGTAAAACATGGTCTAGTTTTTTCCTTGGCTACATTAATAGCATTGTTGGGATTTTTTCCACCCAATGTCAACATCGTTAACCTTTGGGGTTGAGAGAGGTAGCACAAAGGATTGTAGGCTTTCAATGTGATTTTTAGAGGTTTTTCCAAGGCTAGTTGATAGCAAATTAGGATTTTTAGTAGGTTAAAAACTAAGTTTTATGGTAATTTTTTGCCAAAATTTTAGTGTTCTTGGCCTCCTCCCCACCTATGACAATGTTATTAATTTTTTTTAATGTTCCTAGGTTTTCCATGCTCAATTGATGATGAATTAGGTTTTTTTAGTAAAGTTTTTGCAAACTAGGTTGTTTTTTCATTTGAATAGGCAACACTATGATCAATTTTAGCTTGATAGATAGTTTTATTAGCATTTATGGCCTACAATTAATGTTTTGAAATTTTTCTTTATCCTTGGAACCAATATTTGCCACATTTTCCCAATTTTTGAGGTGTCTCTTGTAGTATTTTTAGCTCTTGGAACATAGTATGATAGTGTGTGAGGAAAAAGGGCTAGGTTGGCAATGTGTTTGATCTAGAACAATAGCTTGTGGGATATATTAACTAGATTAATAGTTTATTTGGGCCTGTATACTAGTGTATAGACTATGTGGGCTAGGTTGACAACTTGTTTATATCAAACAAGTTGGTACAATGTATGGGAGGTAGATGGGTAGCATTGGTAGCTTGTTTATGTTAAGCAAGCTATCAAACAAGGTTGTATGATGTATGAAGCTAGATAGACAGTTTGGTAGCTTTTTTATATTAAACAAGCTAGTATAGTGCATGGGAGCTAGATAGATGATGTTGGTAGCTTGTTTATATCCAACAAGCTAGTACGATGTGTGGGAGCTAGATGAATAGCATGTGGAACGATAGAAAACATTTTGACAAGTGAAAGTAGTGTATGAAATTAATTTCTTTTCTTATTTTATTGCCCTAGCGTGTAAAGCCCTTGCCATATTTGCCTATGGTTTGTGGGGCCCCCACATATCATTAATATTAACCATATTGACAAGAAAATCATAATTTTCACCAAAAATACAACCTATAGATTTAATTTCATTTTTTATTTCACATTCCTAACTTATTTGGGGCAATCCTTGAATTGTTTAGGAAATCAAGCATAGTGTGTAGAAGCTAGAGGAAGAAATCTCACATCAAACTTCAATCTGTGGCACTAATTTCATTTTTAATTTGATTCTCATATTGTTTGGAGAAGGTTGGAATTATAAAACTAATGAGGACATTAGCTAATCCTTGTGTAATCCTCAAGGTACCTTATATATGTGGATGTGCTATTTGGATGTGTCTTCTTGTGTTGACTTTTGATGATGATTCCAGGGTGTTTTTCCATATTTAAGGGTGCTATGAACTTATTTTGATGAGTCTAGGAGGTTTTGGGGGGCTATGGAAACTAGTTTGAAGTTTTCCAAAGGTTCCAATCATTTAGAAAAAACATATTTGTATTTTGCACTTGCAGGTGAGATGTTCCAACTATAGGTCAGATATCCCAAGTACAAGTGATACATTCCAACTGTATTTAAAACATCCTAGCTAAGACATCCCATCTGATTTCAGGATGTCCTAGCTTTTAATAGCCACTTTCGAGTAAGATGACCCATTCTTCTCTGAGATATCCCATGAAGATTTTAACAAATATCAAATTGAATGGCAAGTTGGAGGGAAGATGAAAGATAATAGCAAAAAACTACAAATTAGAATCCAAGGGAGAAGGCTAATCAAGTTAATTAAAGAAAGAAGGTTAGTCTCAAGGAGAAGAGATGTTTATAGAAGAAAAATTCAAGTGAGTTGAAGGATTTTTGAAGTATTAGTCAAGGGACCTTCAAGTGGGATTATTTTCTTCTATCTAGACTCAAGAGGATCTTTGACAGGGTTCAAGGGGATCTCAAATGCTAGGGTTAGATGAAAAACTAAGGTGAGAGGTAGAAAAGATAAAGTTCTTGTATCCATAAGTTACTTTATATAAAATAATACATGTGGCATTATGAACAATAGTAATTATTTTAACATCTATATGATTTAGGCCTACCTGCTTCACTATTTTCTCTTTCTATGAGTTTCTACTAGTTTTTTGGGGTCCTCAAGCTTCCTAAAGAGACTCCATAAGAGTCTCAAGAATACCTCAAGATCATAAATTTTTCCCAAACTCATGAGAAAATAAGAAGAAATGAAATACTTTTCTTTAACTTATCTATAGGCTTAGGTCATGAATGCGTTAGCTAATACATTGTATTAGAGTTATGGTTTCTACTAGACATATCTCAATGGATTAAGGATTTAGACACATGTCCCATGATCATTGAGGTATTTAGGTTAAATAATGTTGGTTATGTTATTATATTTTTCTAGTATTAGATTGTGAGTGATTGAGTTGGAGGGGTTTTGAGGTTCTTCTTGACATGGCCTTGAGTTCTAGAATGAGTTCCTTAAGGGCCTTGAAGGGGTATCAACCCTTCTTAAGAGGATCTCTAGGAGTAAAATTTTTTTTGAAAAAGAAACATAGAAATGAATAACATTAACTACCACATAGGTATGAATATAAAGCGGAATCATAGATTCCACATGTGTGTTAAAGTTACATGCATGTCTATAGCCTAAGTAAGTGGCATGTGTATGCCTATGAGTTTCATGACACATGTGAGAAACTTTATTATCTACTTCCTCTCTGATGAAGTGTTTAGTTGATGCATCAACTGGGCCACATCAACGGGGCACCATTGACATGGCCATGGTGACATGACCTCATCAACACATCTGTTCATGCATTAACGTGGCCTTGTTAATGTAGATTCTATCTTCTACTATAAATATGTGTGCACCTTTAGAATTTATGGTATCTTTTTGGTAGTTGTAGTGAAGCTCTTACAATTTGTTTTCATGTAAGTTAGAATATTTCCCAAGTGCCTAAAGTAGGTGTGAGAAAGGTGTACAACTCTTTATTCAAGTACTAATGTACCTGAGGCCATTGGCATGAGCAGCAATAAGGACAAGCTTTTTGACAATTCCTTGTAGCATTTGGATTTAATTACTTAAGCATTAAAACACTTTAATATTTCAATGTTTTAATCATTCCAAAGTCCTTCATTATTATGGCTTTATGGTTACAGCCCTTTTCATAGTTTAGAAGAACCATAGGCATGACCATCTCAAACATATACTAGACACTTGGTAACCTAGTGACACTTAATGTCTGGTAACCTAGAAGTGGTTAGGATATGTTCAAGATGTGCATGGAATATGGGATCGGTTGCTTATTCTAGGGAGTTAAGCGATAAAGTAGAGGCATTACAAATTACACAACTTTCCATTTCCTACATTAAAAGAATTTGAACTTTAAAGATAAAAAGATAACTGATAAAAATTATTTGCCTCAATCTCACTTGACCATTGCTTTAGAATGCCATAGGTAAGATTGGGAAGACAACAACCATTCTAACTAAGTTTTGGCTAGCTAGAAGTCAGTGTACGTAAGTGCTTGTAGTCCACAGAATTCGACCAAGTCATGTGTGAACACCCATGATTCATATGGTTGGGTGTAGGGGTACCTCACTACTCATCATTGGCATCGTTGCTAAGGACTGTTAGACTTACATGCACTATCTAGTCTTAGTAAGATCATTATTCACTTCATTGGAATGGACCTAGGATAGTGATATCTACACACACTAGGCAGCTTAAGTAAAAGAATAAGACACACCAGTTTAGTTGTTATCTAACATCAAGAATGTCTTCTTCTCATCGGTGAGATGGATCCAACCTGTACTGACCTAAATCGTCGGTGTGAGGCTGGAAGGGAAAACAGACACCGAAAGATCATCGGGCAGCCACAACTGACCTTGCCTTCGCTTGAGGGCAAGCTAGAAAAAGGAACGAAGGTAGAGTACCTTGGATGGTTTGCACGCAAATCAACCAAGGACTTCCCTGAGCGTAAGCTACGGCTAGCGCTAGGGTTATCGTGAACAGTGTAAACAGGATGTAAATGGAATGTAAACAATGACACAAAAATGTAAATAGAGCGTACTGAATTATAAATAAAGCATAAACAAAGTTATATTTGTAAAGCATAAACAAAACTAAATACTGTAAATGGGAGGCAATAAAATTTATTGTATTGTTTAATAAAAATGTATACACAGGTCGAAGTGTAGTTGCACGTGTGGATGGGAGGTCAAGCACTAAGCCCCAGGATGATGTCTAAAGTGACGATGCGATAATGTGATGTGATGAACGTGAGAAATTCTTGGATGCCAACAGTCAGATGTGCCGAGTGCCCAAGGATTTCCAGTTTTGTAATTTCTCAGAATTACCAATGTCTCTATTTTTTTGCCTCCAATTGCACCCCGATTTATGTGAATTGACAGGGTATTTATAGGGTTGGGCCGAGCTCCGGCATAGAATTTTAGAATGGAATCAATGGCTGAGAGATGAGAGGAAAGTGGATCTAGTAACATGTGTCCAATGGACAGTTGTGCTTAGGTTGGATGCGTGCTGTCGAGAGTTGGATGTGTGCCGGACAGTTGTGCATGAGTTCGATGTGTGTCGGCAAGCTACGTTCTTGACCAGGTACATTGCATTTTACAATTTATGGGTTATTCAAGCCCATGAAAGTACATTTAATTTAAAGATGAGGGCCTAACGTTCCCACATATGTCGATTTACAATGAAATGTACAACAAGAGAAATTTGACCCCCGTTTGCGTGAAACTTCTTTGTTCCTGAGTCTTTCTGAAATTTTTTGGAATGTTCTGAAAGTTGCTGATGCTGATAATTCTTTGCCATTTTCTGAAATATTTTTGAAATTTTTTGGAAGTTGATGAATAGTATTCACGCGATGAATAGTATTTTACGTAGTGAATAGTATTCATGCAGTGAATAGTATTTTACGCTATGAATAGTGTTTATGCATCTTTCGCTATGCAGTGTAAGAAAGTGTAGCCGCAACGTAATCAACCAAAAACACCTCATTTAAGGCCCGAATTTTGATTTTCCAAAAGTTGCTGATGCTGAGGATCTTCTGCCATTTTCTGAACATTTTCTAGAATTTTCTAAAACTTCAATGAATAGTGCGGTGAATAGTATTTTACACAGTGAATAGTATTGATGCGATGAATAGTGTTTTATAGTGAATAGTATTGACGCAGTGAATAGTATTTTACGTAGTGAATAGTGTTTCGCGCAATGAATAGTGATTACACATCCTTACACTCTGTAGCGTAAGAAAATGTAGCCGTAGCATAATCAACCGAAAACACCTCATTTAAGGCCCAAATTTTGATTTTCTGAAGGCTGGGAACCGTTGGGGACCTTGGTGAAGGTCATGGGGGCTCCTTGTGCTTGATTTTGGCCTATTTTGACTCAGTTTAGGGGCCCCAAACATTGGTGATGCTAATCCTTACGCTGTGCAGTGTAAACACAACGCGAGCACATTGTACTTAGCCAAAATTACGCTTTTTGACCTTAAAATGGATGATTCTTGTTACCGAGACTTGCTGTCATGTTCTGTGGGCACTAGGGGGAACCTTGCTTGCTCCATGGTGGGCTGCTTGAAGCCATTTCAGAGACTCTGAAGTTGTTTGGAAGTGTTGCCAAAATTTTTGTGGTGTTTCATTGGCCCCTCTTTGTTGACGCTTGGAGGAATCCACCCTAGAGGCTTCGACAAAGAAGTGCAAAACACCACGAACAATAAAGCATCAAACATTAACCATTAGCCCTTGGCCGGATATTATCGCACCATTTTCAAATGTACATGGGATTGAGGGAATGTGGTTCAAGATGCAAGGGAATTGGTTATAACCAGGGAGGCTAGGAGGTTAAGGGTTATGATTACTACTGGGATTTGTGGGAGAGGAATGCTCTTTTGTGCACAAGTCATGTCATTGGTCCTTGTTAACAACCAGGTTCTCATTAGACTCGAAACCAAGACATAGGTGGTGCATTCTTTGGAGAAATGGGACTCTTACAGAGTATTTGCGGGGCCCATTGTAAATAGTCAAAGCCACGCAATGATGTGCAACACGGTCTCTTTGACTATTTTTCAAGACAATTACCTTCTTGCCTGGGGCTTGTATGAGAGTGACCAATAGTCTTTTGTTTATGATGTCAACAGGGTCTTGAAGACCTTTTCTGTGCATTTTTCTCTTTGACCTTTTCTTGTTCTCTTTTTCTTTTCTTCTTTCCTTTTTTTGTGTTTTTTTTTTTTTTTTTTTTTTTCTTTTTTTTTTTTCTTTTTCTTTTTTTTTTTCCTTTTTTTTTTTTTTTTTTTTTTTTTTTTTGTTTTCCTTTTTTTTGTCTTCATTTCCTTTTTCTTTTATTTTTGGTCTTTTTGAAAGAGCTTTCTTTTTTGTTCTGTGCTCATATTTGAGCACTTGCATTTTATGTCATGCATTTTGTACTGTGTTTTGTGTTGCAGCTGCTTAGAGAGCTACAGTGTGCAACAGTGTATCAAGAATTTCGTGGTGAGCAGAATGTATAAAGGGGATATAATTGGATAGGATAAAGGATCATGATGGGGAATAGGGAATGTATCAGGAGTCAGGAATGTACTTATGAATCGGATTGATTAACCCAGTCGCGTGTGTTAGGAAAAATGTGATACCTTGTCGTCATGATGAAGTGCATCTATGCACGAACGCCTCAAAAGTGTCATCCTGCACACACAACTCCAAGAAGACAAGAAAACCATAGATGAAACAATCAGCTAAACAATTTAAACAAGGAGATGGAGTCACCACGTGCAGCTTTCAAAGCAAACAGAATCATGAACAACATTAATTTCATTAGGCCCCATGGGATGAATCATGCAACAAGTCTTTGTGGAACAGGAACAGCCAACTGTAGCAACAGATCTTTTCAAATTTTTTCCTGGTCATCAATGATGTCGCTAGTTTATAGTCTTAGTGAACTGTTGTGGATTAGTTTCACATCATAACCCCTTGGACAGTGCCACTTTAGCGTCATAGCGGACCGTGCATTGCTAGTTTATAGTCATGGCGGACTATGAAGAGGCAAACTAGTTTATAGTCTTAATGGACTCTGGATGCTAGTTTCATGTCATGGCAGATGGATGTAGCAGTCTAGTGTCATACCGAACATGTCTCTGTGGTATCAGTTTTAAGTCATGATCTAGGACTCTTCTATGGTATCAGTTTTAAGTCATGATCCAGGACTATTCTGTGGTATCATTTTTAAGTCATGATTCTAGGACTATTCTGTGGTATCAGTTTTAAGTCATGATCTAGGACTCTTTTATGGTATCAGTTTTAAGTCATGATCCAGGACT